>LPNX010595878.1:0-166290 GCA_001517045.1 Pseudotsuga menziesii | reverse complement strand
GTACTGATCGAAAGATCAGAATATGATGATGATGACATACTGATCTAAAAGATCAGAGTATGACGATGACACACTATGATTATGATGTTTCTGATCAAAAGATCAGAGTATGATGATGTTGCTTCTATGTTGATGATGTTTCTGATCGAAAGATCAGAGTATGATGATGATGTTTTTGATCGAAAGATCAGAATGTGATGATGATTATGATCGACAGATCAAAATATGATGATGATGATGTTGCTGCTGATCGAAAGGTCAAGGTGTTGAAGATGTTGTTGTTGATCGAAAATTCAAAGTGCTGAAGATGTTGCTGATCGAAAGTTCAAAATGATGAAGATGTCGTTGCTGATCGAACAATCAAATTGCTGAATATGTTGCTGATCAAAAGGTCCAAGTGCTGAAGATGTCATTGCTAATTGAAAGATCAAAATGCTGAAGATGTTGTTGTTGATCGAAAAGTCAAAGTGCTGAAGATGTTGTTGATCGAAAGTTCAAAATGCTAAAGATGTTGTTGCTGATCGAACAGTCAAATTGCTGAAGATGTTGCTGATTGAAAGGTCCAAGTGCTGAAGATGTCGTTGCTAATTGAAAGATCAAAATGCTGAAGATGTTGTTGCTGATCGAACCAGTCAAAGTGCTGAAGTATGTCGCTGCAAATTGAAAGATCAAAATGCTGAAGAAGTTGTTGATGATGAAGACTGAAGATTGAAGATGAAGACTACATGATGTTGAAAAGCTTCCAATGATTTATAGATGTGTTACCCTGCTGATGTTGATGATGTCCGCTATCTCTACTATTGTTGTTGTTGATGTAGAATAACCTTCTCGTTAAGGGGGAGTGTTGAAATATTGTAACTTCGAAGAATATTCTTTATGTATCTTTTGTGGTCCCCGATGGTCCAACCGGGAGAACCACTTGTATTACATTGTACCTCGATGCTCCTAATCGGAAGAACTAATAAGAGTCATGAGGTAGTCCCCTCTAATTGTAAAGGTGGGTCATCAGCACCCCAGTGTGGTTACTTGAGCCTACATGTGTAACTCGATCCTACATGAGTTAACTTAAGCCGACATGTTAATTGAGTAAACTTTAAGTAAACGGATGAATATAAATAGAGGTGTAGTGCTCCTCATTTGAGACACACACTCACTTGGAATAGCGCACTTATGGAGGAGAGAAGTTGCTGGAGAAGGAGGAGAATCAGGTTTTTGATCTCCTTGTTGGTTTTACCTTTTTCCCTTTTGGGGCATCCATATTGAGGAAGCTTTTGCTGGGTTTTTCCCTTTAGAGTTTTCCCAGGATAAATCTGTGTTGTTCTTGTGATATTGTTTCTTTCAATGATCCTATTTTATATGCTTTTATTATGAAAAATGAAATGATATACTGATGTCTTAGCTAAGCATATGAAAATTTAATAGTTGGAGGGTCAGGGATGTTATAGTGTGGTATCAGAGCTCATGTTACAGCATGGGCCTGAAAGGGCCGTGAAGAAGCAGGGACATAGCCATCATTGTAGCATTGGGCCTTAGAGGGCCATGAGAAACTAGTTAGTAGACGTAGGTTTCCCTCTACCCAGAAGAAAATGAATGATAGAAAAAAAAATTCTTGAAAATTTTTTTTCTTGAAAAATTTTGTTGAAAATTTCATAAGTACCAAACCCATCGGATCTTCGGAGGAATAAGTGAGAAGATCCTCTGATACATTAGAAAGTATAGGATGAAGGCCACTTGAGGTAGGGCAGGCATAAAGGATGTCGAAAATTTTTCTAAGTGTTAGGCCGTCAGCCCATCGAAAAACTTAGATGGATAGACCTTCGATGTAGGTCCCAGCAGCGGTGGAGGATAAGAAAATTTTCGACAAAAATTAGCTAACGGATCGGCAGAATTTAGTTGATCGACCAGCTGAAATGTCAGTAGAGATCCCTTGAAGGCCACCGAAACATCAGGGAGGAATAGTGGACAAGATCGCTGACGCGGATAAAAAGGAAGCAATTTTCCTGAAAATTCGCTTAAGGGTTGAGGCCATCGACGATCGGTAGAGATTAGCTGACAGGATCGCCAATGATTAGACGATGGAAGTGTCAATGATGAAGACAGAACCGAAGGATTTTGGCATAAAATAGTTGAAGGCTGAGTTGCAGTTTTGTTGGAGATCTCCCGAAGACCGTCGAAATGTTGGCAAAACTTAGTTCTTGGAGGATCCGATGCAAAGAAGAAATTTTCCAAAATTTCTAAGTGATGGAATCATCGGTGAAATTTAGATAATGGAAGTGCCGAAACAATGGATCTGTATTGCTCGGGATCATCGAAATGTCAGCAAAAATTAGATGAATGGATCAGTGAAATTTAGATGACAGGGTCACTGAAACGTCACCGTCATCAAAGAAGGTTAGAGGATGAAGGCGATGACGTGGATGGGAAAGAATAAAATTTCCAAAAATTGTCTAAGTGTTGAGCCCATCGGTAATTGATGAAAGTTAGAAGATCGGAGCATCGATCAGCAGAATTTAGTTGACCGAACTACTCAAACTTCGACTCACTTAGTCAAAACCATCGATGAAATTTAGAGGATAGAGTCACCGATACGGCGGCTGACGTCGAAAGAAAGTAGTCGTTTTGGTCACCAATGAACATCGAAAAGATTTAGTTGTTTGTGCATCCGTCGATGTGGTTTACATGTGGAATGGCACTTCGATGATTAAAAGGTTAAACTGTTGATTCTTTCATTGCCAACACTTAATGTTTAGAGCTTCAACCTGCCGATGGGTTTGTGGACCACGGACACCAAAGTCGATCTGTTGACCGCTTTTGCAAAAGACTATGGGACTAACCATTCGATGAGCGAGTGGTTAGTTACTCCAACTGCTGATGTCGATGTGGATAGAACTTCTGACCATTGATAGGGTTATGGCCACGGAAACCATAGAGAGTTCATTGGTCTCCATTGTGAATGCCTAGAGAACTATCTGCCCGATGTATAGTGGATCCGATCACCAATATTGTGATGCGGTAGTGGTTATTGGTCCCGATCACTGATAACTGTCTTTGGTAGCTCTGATATAGTTCAAAATCCTAGAAAACTATGGACCTGACATGTCGAAGAAAAATAGACATGCAGAATTCCAATGAGCAGTGGAGAAAACAAGTTGTTCTGACCGCTGAAATGTCAAAATTTTAGATGGATGAGACCCGATATGAAAAGGATATTTGGGTTTTTCAAAGTGGATTTTTCTGTGATTTCAGTGAAATTCTCAGTAGGATTTCAGGGTTGAAAAGGAGAAGAAATTAGGAGTTTGAAGTTAGCATTTAAGACCAAAATACAGTTGTGTTTTTTGCCTAAATTTGGTGAAAATCATCATTTTAGAAGTGGTGTGGTTTTCACACCTGAGGTCAGAATGAAGCATGGGGATCGGCGTTGGAAAGCTTATCCAATAGGGAACAAGGAGGAATCACCTGAGTTTGAATGTGGAGCTGCAAAGTAGTAGTGATTGTTTGAAAAGGAATGTGTTGCTGTCAATATGGAAAAATCTAGGAATTGCATGCTCAGAGGTAGCAAGGACTATGAAGTCAAACCAACTATTGTGTGGAAGAGGAGTTCCATGCGAAGATGAGTGACTTGAAAAGGGAATTTCCTTAAACCCTGTCTTGCTAATTATAATTACATTTTATAAGTTTTGTACATAAAATGTATGAGGATATGCCTTGCATGCATAAGATATTACATGTTGGTAAGAGTAGTGAGAGTTATACATTTATAATGAACCACTAATGGTAATTATTCCATTGGTGTTGGAATTAGTGGGAAAACCAATGATAAAATGGACATGGCTGAATATGTTGCTGATGCTGATGAATGTGACCAGCAACCCTATGGAGAAAGGGATAAGGCAACAAGTCCAGAATAAAAATTTAGTGAGAGAATTATGCAATCTCCTACAAGAGACCAACCAAACTGGTAATGTCAAGGGTGTAACTAGGATCCATGCAGGTAATGGTTTAATTATAAAAATTGCATGGAGTGGTAAAATCAAGAGGTCTCATACCATGCGGGTATTTCAAATTTATACTACATTCATACAGAAATGTATCATGCATGTATATGTTGTTATGAGCTTAGTAGCCCAAAGGAAGTAAGTACTAATGGTCTTGATTATAGTAATGCATCCTATATGAAGTAGTCATGGTTAGGCCATGCATGGTATGTTTGAATGCATAGTATTCATGAATCAATGCAAGGTAGTGTTAGGTGGATATGCATTAAAATATTTCATAAATCTTGTGTTTATGCATTGAATAGATGCATATGCAAAGTATGAGTAAATGTTGTAGATATGCATACATAAGTATGGCTGCAAATGTTGTGATGCATTGCATGAATGCATCGAGATAGTGCATGTCATTATGAATAACTAATGGCTGAAATGATGAATTGATGATAATTCGGGAACCATTTCAAGAGATTTTATGGATGCATGATAGTAAGTGCATGAAGAGGGTAGCCATGCTTGATTGGATGCCAGGAATGCTCTATAGAAGGGCAAGGTGGTACAAATGATACGCTTGTGAAGTAAGGAGTATTTAAAGATTTCATTTTGGCATAAATGATGTGACCTTGCAAATTTAGTAGGATAATGATTCATGTGAAGTAAATGAGTTTTGGTAATATTGATATGCTAACAGCTGGAAGTATTTGAATTCTATAATTCTGAAAATGATTCAGTGATTGTTGCAGCAATGGAAAAAGTTATATGCATCAAGACTTACCAAGCGTTTGGCTGATTGAAGTTCAGATTTCAGGTAGATTGTTGGGGCATGGAAAAGTCGGTAAGACCATGAAAAATACCAAAATATACCATTTGAAAGAGGGAAACCTCATGAGAAGAGTCTCATGGTTGTGAAAATAGTTTGTATGTTGAATGAGTTGTCAATTTAAATTTGTAAATTTTAGATTTGAGAAATTGCTGACAACTACTAATCATTATTGGCTTGCATACAATTGTGTCAGGAGGACGCATTGTAAGTGGGTGTTCATGTTATGCTAGTAAGAATAAAATTCATAATGTGCATAGTGGTGCTACTTACAAGAGACCCACAAATGAGGATCAGCTCATTTCCAAGCAAATCAATTTCTGTAGTAAATAGGATTGCAAATTCCTATTGAATTTAATTACTAATGTCATTGCTTGGTTATGGAACAATCAAATTTGGATTATATTAGTAGATAGGGATTGTATTTGATTGTTTGGATACTTGATGAATGTGCTAGGGGTACGCATTGTAGGAAGATCATGTGTGATGGCTTGCAGGAACAAGACTTCATGGGGAGGTTTTCCCCTATCTTGGAAATGGGTTTCGGGTGAAACTCCATTGGACATTTTGGAAATGTCTCATCTACACTACATGTTTGGTAAGAAACATGAGTGAGATGGTATATATTATTTCAGTAAGACATGTGTGGATATGAAATGTAAGAAGGAGTTGGGAAGGAAAACCAATGGACTTTCAACTCAGAGAAGGGAGCCCCCATTCCTCCTTAATGAAGGAATAGTGCCTTGGAAAATGGATAAGTGTTATGTGACCATAGCTAAGAATATGCATGTCAAATTGTTAAATTCAATATGCAGAGCATGTTTTGATTTTATTTCCATTATGGCACATTGGTTAAGTATGAATAGGTCCTACATGGCACACATCGGAAAGGGGTGCACACTTTCCCAATGTCGGATCATGAAAGGGTTTTCGATATTGATTACACCATAGGGAGTGGAGGAACTCCTAGTGTATCAATACTTAATAGTGAATGATATGAAATATGATTACAGCTTCAAAGCAATAATGTTGATGAGTTTGCTTATATTGCTTGTGTTGTTAGGATAAACGAATGCAGTCTGGTGTTGCACACTAAATGGACAATGGATTGGGCTCATCCTATGTTGGAATATAGGGTAGACCCAAGATTTATATCATTAACTTTGCACCAACAAAAGAACCACAGTGTTGGCCCTGTCGGCAACAACCTGCGGACAGGTTGCAGTCTCACCCGAAACAGCTATGGGATGCCACAGAATCAGGTTTCTGCAAGAAAAAGAGGAATATTAATGTACCTTTAGCCTTTAATAACTTATATTCATATAGCACATAGATTCAACATTCACATATATAACTTCGCAGCTGAATAAACAGACAGTGACTTGCTTAACCCTTTACTGGGAATTCAAAGCGAAGTTATTTAGTTAGTAGCGATCTTATTTATCAGATATATATTTATCAATGCATGAAAGAACATAGCAGAAACAACATAAAGAACCATGACACCAGATATAATGTGGTTCACCCCCAGTGTAAAGGCTACATCCAAAGAACTGTGTTTTATTCAACTCTTTACTAAAATCACAGTTCTGATCTGCACACTCAGTTACAAATCCTTTCAAGTCCTTAAAGCCGCGCACACAGCTGCAGATTTCCTTAATCACACAAAACCCTCTACGCACATAGCTGCAAAGATTGTCCATGCACCCAGCTAGGACTTAACCTTCTTACATACAAGCCTTAGCTTCACATCAATTCATCTTACATCAAAAATCCTAAACTGACTTCTTTACAAGAGTGCTTATTTATAGTGCACTTATTACAAAAACATGGGCCTAAACCATGGGCACCCCAAACCCTAAAACCTAGACTTAAACCATAGGTTTATTACAAAAAGAAGGTTTTTACTCAACCCCGACACCCCTAAGACTGTTTTGAGTCGTAACTCCGCTTACAATTTCCAGAAAAACTGCGGAGTTACCAAAATTAGGGATCATTAAGGTGCGCGCCCCAGCAGGCCCCTAAGACTCACCAATGGCCCATCCTGGGACACTCTGCTGCTCCTCTGGTAGGAGAAATTTTTCAGTGAAGATAGCAAACTTCTTGTTGAGGGCACGCATGATATTGTCGGCTACTTGCTCTTTTCTATCAACTTTTGTAATGCTGCGGCGGAAGCTTCGCTAGTCTTTTGTTGCGCAAATGCATCGTATTCCTTTAGAACTTTGAGTTGGGTGTCCATAGTAGTACTCAACTCGAAATATTCGCTGATAAGTGGCTACATATAAATTTCTACTTCTGTTGCTTTTGCTCTACATGACTCAATTTCCTGCTGGAGTTCATTGCTTCGCTTTACATTGAGCACTTTCTCCATAGGCGGTAGATTCTTAATTTACACTTTTACTGTATCCAACTCTGTCTGTCGCTGCCTGATGGTTTCTTGCAGCTGTCTGACTTCTGGGTGTTCCTGCAGGGTGGTCCAGGCCTCAACACTATCTTCTAGCAGCTTCACTGCGCTGCTCACAATATCCAAAATTTTTGCTGCAGAGGCATGAATGTCGACTCGGCGTTGCTCCTTGACCTCTGGTGGACTCTCCGAGTTGATGTGGAGTTGAAGCTCCACAATATGAGCCTCATATGCTGCTTTGATCTTCTCTATTTCACTGTGGGACTGCTGTGCATAATATTTCAACCTGGCTAATCTTTGTTCTGGTTCTTCTACCCGCTGCATGTCAAATTCAGGAAGACTTCGACATGCCTCATCTAAGACTCATACTAGGGTAATGCGCTTACATTCTACATCTCTCTTTCTCTTCTCTGCTTTCTCCAGCTGCATGGTGAAGCCCTGCTGCTTACTTATGGCATTTTCCAGTTGTATTTGCGAATATTGTTCACATGCCTGGATTTATTTTATAATTGCTAATTGACAGAGATGTAGCTCCGTCATGGACATCTTAGTGTAATCAATTCCAACCTTCATACTCATCTCCAAACAATACGCTGCATCCGTTAATATGAGGGCAGCACTCGAGACTTGGCCTTTGTTGTCTCTGGCCGGCCATTTCCTGAGGTCTGGCGGCGCTCTTACTGGGACAGTGCTTGCTGAAGCACCAGTTAGTAATTTTTCCACAAAGTCCTTTAACTCTGAAATGTGTTTTGCTACACCGGTGATGGCATGCATTTGTGTAGCTGCAAATTTTGACCATTTCTTGGTGAGAACTTTTGTAGACCTCGAGAGAGCCTGATCCAGCTTCTCACTTGTCAGGATGGACTCCTCATCAATATTCTTGTCCTTCGATGCCTTCGTTTTCTTTCGGGATTGGGGTTTGTTCACTTCTTCCGGCTCTGGCGTCTTGCGCTAATGCTGCCAATTAGGGTCTGAAATAGTGTTAATCGAGTCTCCTTCTTCTTCGTCATTACCATCATCTCCACCCTGGTCGCTTCCACTCTGCTGCAACTCAGTTTGTTCTTCAGTGTCTTCAGGGGGGTCTTGGTGCTGTGTATGACTAGGGCGTGCGCCTAGATTGGTAACTGGGGGAACTGGAATGGTGGGTTTTTTTCCTACGTCCTTCAACCATTCCGTCGGCCACTGTTGAATGACTGTGAGGATGTCTTCTTTGGTCACTACATATGGTAACTTAAACCATAGATGCTTTTTTTCTGCGTAGGCCTGGATGACAATATGATGCATGTCGGTGTTGAAATAGGTTGCACCGTCGTACTGAGAGAATAATTCATTACTGAGCTGAGGGGTTTTTGTGATCTCATACAAGATACTCATCATATAAAATGCAAATACACAATTGGTCATCGACTGTAGGGTTTTATCCTGGGAAACCCACAGGGAGGCGTACCGTACTACGCCTGGCAAGTCCAGAGGCAAAGCAGCAAACTGTGCCTCAGTAGGTTCTTGCCATCCAACCAGGGCAATAAGGACTATCATCCAGGAATAGTGAAAGGGCCTACCTTTCTCCTGCATGTCACGGACGTCTTCAAGGAATTCCTTCGCGATATATGCTGCCCAGTTGTAACTGTAGCCTTCGACACAATTTGCAGCAATTCTGATAACCGGGGTAGGCACTTCATATGGTCTGCACTTTCGCATGAGCTTGCATGCTAGAAGCTCAACTGCGAAGCGAATATTATGTTGTTGAATTGCAGAAGTGTGATATCCCCGTTTTCCCTTCGTCAGGTCGAAGCGTTCCTTCATGCTTTGTGCGAGTTTTGTATCCTCATGCTTTGAAGGAAATTTGGTCCCCGGATCAGGTCCCGCTATTGGTAAGGTTGTAATCCTATGAATGAGCTCACCATTAATAGGAATTTTATTGTCTCCTATCCATAGGTAGCCGTCATGTACTAATGCCAGTAGCTTTTTGACCACTATGGTCACCTGTGTGCTGCGACCAAAATGGGGAACATCGAGCATCTTTAGCAGACCCGCTTGATGCAAGCCAGCAGCCCACTGTTTTACTTCCATAAATGTCGCGTTAGTCTCTGGATATTTCACAAAATGAAATTATTGTGCTGGGGTGAACTGTGGAAAATTTCCACGGTCATTCGTGTCATGGTCGACATACTTAAGCTGGTCTATTTTCCCTGTCATGGTGCTGACCAACTGCACACCCGGGGGAAACGAAGGGGTGCGTAATGTGAACTTCTTTAGTTGTTGAGGTGGCTGGACTCCTGGTCGAACTGGTGGAAGATACGGTGGATGCATCGGTGCAATATTCTCATCTTCTGTAGGTGGGGCCTCTGCTGAACCAGACGGCTCTATCTCGGGGTCTTCTGGTGTTTTCCCTGATTGCTTGTGTCGATCTTCGTTGCGTTTAGAACGTACTTCAGGATTAAACTTCTTCAGGGTAGAGCATGTCTACATTGGCTGAGTAGGCATTGGGGGAGTTTCTTCACGGGGAGCAGATGCAGGTGGTTGGTGGAAAAGGTTCGACAACCCTGTCTGCTCAAACTATCGCAATATTTCCTGGAACTCACGATCAGCAGACATGGATGCAATTGCAAAACTTAAGAATCTAAAGAATGCGAACCTTGTGGGTGTGTTTGTCTTCTTATAGAATCTATCCCCGAAATCTGTCATAACTGTGCATTGATGGCACCACTTCTGATAGAGATATTGTCCAAACGGCGGTAGATTTTCCAAGATCGCATTAATATAGGCAGTTAATATAGAGAACGTACCGGTGCTGCCAAATTTGATTTCTTTTAACGGTCGTTTTTGAAGTTCCGACAGACCTTTCCTTGTTTGGCACAAGCAGTAGCTGTGGCTGCGCGCTAATAAGGACATTCGACACCTCTAGACACCCTCTGCGACATGGAGTCGATCTTCGACCCACGACAAAATGCCATCCACAGCTTCAGTGATTCCTCTTATTTCCAGGAACTTCCTGAGACATAAGTCCCGACACTCATGGAGAAGTTGGGTCACTTTGCTTTCCGTGTCTCCATCCCAATAATCTCCACTGGTAACATAATTAGGATGGTCCTCTGATCCAATGTTGATTTTCCATGTTTTCAGGGGCTGAGTCACTTCAAGGTCTTCAGCTACTGGTCCGTGTATGTCGTAGTGTTCTTCGGACTCAGGAATACCAATATTGCGCGGATCATCATCCTTGTCAATTGCGAGGTTATAATATTCGACTGCATGAGCTTCTTGTGCCATCCAATCAGGCTGGTATTTTACTATTTCTTGAGCATCCAATACCTTAGTATGGAGCAACCTGATAGCTGTATCTAAAGATGGAAAAACTTCATTAGTAGAAAAGGTAAGCACAAAACTACCAACAAGGCGATCCCAACTTACAGTATCCTGGCGAAGTTGAGCCTACGCGTACCAGTTCTTTGCTATTGGTTCCAAAGTATGGACAAACCTATGTACCCATACTTCCTGATGTACGTGCTGCCATGCTTCGTAGCACTGTGCCAAATATTCCTAAGGGCTAGTCTTCCCCTCAAGCTTGCTTTGCACCTTCTGGGGCTGATCCATAATTCTCAGGAGAAGGAACTTTTGACGAGCTTCCCAATTAGGACTATTCTTCTAATGGCCATTCCACCATCTGGCTGCTGTGGTTCTAAATACTGAATCCAGAGTCTCTCTTTTCTGTGGATCTAGTAGCTGGTCTGATAATTGTTCAATAAACTCTTTTGGGTCTGACAAGTCATCAAAATTAGGTAGGGCTCTTACCTGTGCACCAATCCATCTGATAGATTTGGTAATTCTGGAAAATCTATGTCCATGCAGCTCATAAAGTATGTTATGCCAGTTTTCTAACCCATCATCTGAATCCGTCATGCAGGAGCTGTCACACTGCCAATCCATGATACCTTCAGTAGTAGGATCAACATAATATTCTTCCTTAGCTGTGATATTGTATATGTGTTCCAAAGCATCATGGCCTTCATCTCTTACTGGCTCTGTGTATCTCTCTCCTTGAGAAGGGTCCAATGCGACTATGACTGTCATTCCTTTCCCTTCGAAATTCATCTGTCTCTTCTTCAGGTTGATGACTGAATCATTATCTATTTCCCATTCAATGCCTAGTAGTGTGGGATAGGGATTGCTGTCATTAATTATTTCAATTACCTCAAAGTCAGCTAAGGTACTGACTCCATCAATATCTACTGGTACACTAGGGAGTCTTCCTAGAGGCACAATCTTATGCTGATTGGCTAATCTCAACTGTATAGGGGACCGATGAAGGGTAGTTTTTCCTATTTGTTCCCAAGTTTTCTTAGTTAAGACATTTACCTCTAATCCTAGGTCCAAGATAACAACAATCATATCATACTCTCCTAGCTAAGCATTCAATCTCATTTCCCTGCTAGTCCTCCTGACTCTATTAATGGCTTTTTCCTGAAAAGAACTTTGTTGAGGTTTGCAGGAAGCAATAACTTTCTACAACTCACTTAAAGCATTCTGATTTCTTAGGAGCTTCAGATAAATCTGTAAAAAGGAGGACAGTGTACTTACTTTGTCTGTCGAAGCTTCTTGTGTCTGCTACTGCTACCGAGGTTGTTGCACAGGTATTACTGATGTGTTGGGGTCAGCAAAGTCTCTCGTGGCTACCATCAATGTCTCTTTTTCTCTGTCGACATCAAATGCATGGATTTTTTCTGGGGCCTTCCTAACCCAAGCCTCGACAGGCTGTTTCTCCTTGTTCTGCGCTTCCATCGTAGCTCCACTCCAGGTAACAACATTAATGGCTAGGGCAGGTCTTTGCTCGACGAAAATCATCTGAATATTCTGAGTAGGGACACTGTTTCTTTCTTGAATCTTAGCTATCAACTGCGGGCACTTCTTGATCACATGATCTACTGCTCGGAAATACCGACAGTCTCTTGCTAGATGCCCGACCTGGTTATAGTTGTAACACACCACCTAGCCTCTTCCTCTTCCGACCATACCACCTCGACCACGACCTCCAAAAGCACCTCTACCTAATGCACCATTGCAATAACCATAGCCATCATTGCTCTGTCCCTCATTTTAGGTGTCGCAGGTGCATTCTCGCATGAGGTCATAACTACGACACTCATCTTCATTATGTCCTATGGACTTACAGAATTTACAATAGGAGTTCTTAGGTACTTGCCCATACCTCTGTAGCAGATAATAGTCTTCAGGTCAATGCTGGCCTGCTGTTCCGCAGAGCTCACAATATAGGACTTGCGGGTTAAACGGGTTTGGCGCATCAGTATTCAGGTAATTTCTTATCACAGGACACTATTCCTTGGCATGAACTTATGTCTGACATTGTGTACACCAAACCTCTTCGTGACTGGTTTTTCCTTTCTTCATATCATGCAGCTCCAGAGCCATCACTGCCAATTGCGCTTGGATTTGAGCGAGAATAGATTTGTTTTCAACAGGAGCGGTCTCAAGCTTCATCGCGATTTCCAGAGCCTCCTACTGGTCAGCAACCTTCTGTTGCATGAGTGGAGTTCTGATATGCAGTAGCAACGCTGCAATGAACCATTCCTTTTGCTGTGTAGGTCCAATGGTGAAACTGACTTGGTCTAGCAAAACTTTGAATCTTTGATCAAAGTCTCACACTGATTCTCCATGCCTCTACTGAATCTCTTTCAATTCAGTGATACACTACGACTCAGATTTTGGCTTATTGAATTCCTTTATCATTGCTGCTTTTATATCAGCCAATGCATGGTTCTGAGTGCTGGACAACGTCATGAACTAGGTCATAGAATGATCTCTGAAAGAAGTAACCAGCTGTGCTCTTTTTGTATCATGATCCGTAATGGTCTTAGCAGTCCATACTGCTTCCCATAAAAACCAGAACTATTCTGGATCCTCTGATCCAATTCCTTTGAAAACCAGTAGCTTAATGTCATCATGCATGTTGGCCATAGTGGATCTAGGGGGGATGGACGGGGACTGGAAGTAGGTGAGGGGGAACTCACTGGGGTAGACTGACCTACGACAGGAATACTTAGGCTAGGGTGACTTTCAGACTGCGATGGGTTCTCAGGTATAGTAGGTCTTCACTACGGGGTTACAGGAGGGTTTCCAACAGAAGGGGTTTCTTCGGGTTCTGAATCGGTGGGATTTATAGGGGAATAATCGGTATGTTGACCCTGGGAATAGGATCCAAAATCTCTCTTGTACCTTTTTCCACTTCGCAGCAAACCACTTTGCTCATCGAAGGTATTTTCACTTGCAACCATAGGTTAGTAATACTAAATATAACAGTCTAATTCAATTAACAATATACCTTTTTCAGTGAATAACATTTTAATTTTCAAACTAAATGAATTCAAAAACTTACCCCTTGGTCCTTTGAAAAACTGTCGCTCGGCTTCACTAAAAGAAGTACTCGTGTCGATGGTGAAATCCGTCACAAATGCTTCGAGGGTTCGCGTTGTCCAGAAATCAAGAGCATGGGAAATCTCATTGTTCATCCTTTTCAGTATATTAATTCTTGTGGGGGTCCACTCAGGAAACTGACGTTCTTGGAAGTTCATCCTTCGCTCTGTTAACCTGGATAACCACTGGTGCAACTCTATGTGGATACTACCAAAGAAAATTTCATAAATGTCACAAAAAACATACCTTTGCAAAAATTCGTTTGCACTACGACGCGGATCTTTGTTCTCTTGCTCAGCGAATTTCAGATAAGTCTGATCAAGCCAATCACTGATTTCCTTTACAGAGGGTCTCTAGAACTTATCCCTCGAGGTATGAGGTAAGCCCCTCTTGAGCAGATACTGAGTTCAATCGGAAACCGAACCAATTTGTTGGAATATAGGGCATACCCGGGCTTTATACCGTTAACTTCGCACCAACAAAAGACCCACAGTGTTGGCCCTTTCGGCAACAACCTGTGGCCAAGTTGCAGTCTCACCCGAAACAGCTATGGGATACCGCAAAATTAGGTTTCTGCAAGCAGAAGAGGGATATTACTGTACCTTTAGCCTTTAATAACTTATATTCATATAACACAGAGATTCAACATTCACATATATAACTTTGCAGCTAAATAAACAGACAGTGACTTGCTTAACCCTTTACTGGGAATTCATAGCGAAGTTATTTAGTTAGCAGTGAGCTTATTTATCATATATATATTTATCAATGCATGAAAGAACATAACAGAAACAACACAAAGAACCACAACACCAGATATAACGTGGTTCACCCCCAGTGTAGGGGCTACGTCCACAGAACTGTGTTTTATTCAACTCTTTACTAAAATCACAGTTCTGATCTGTGTACTCAGCTGCAGATCCTTTCAAGTCCTTAAAGTCACGCACACAACTACAGGCCTCTACGCACACAGTTGCAGATTTCCTTAATCACCGAAAACCCTCTGCACACACAGCTGCAGAGGTCGTCCACGCACCTAGCTGGGACTCAACCTTCTTACATACAAGCCTTAGCTTCGCATCAATTCATCTTAAATAAAAAAGCCTAAATTGACTTATTTACAAGAGTGCTTATTTATAGTGCACTTATTAAAAAACCATGGGCCTAAAGCATGGGCACCCCAAACCCTAAACCCTGGACTTAAACCATAGGTTTATTACAAAAAGAAGGTTTTTACTCAACCCCGACACCCCTAAGATTGTTTTGAGTCATAACTTTGCTTACAATTTCCATAAAAACCATGGAGTTACCAAAATTAGGGACCGTTAAAGTGCGCGCCCCAACATCCTACCTTTTACTGAAGAGCACAGAGAAGGAGACATTCCTAAGGAACTGAAGAGCAGAGAAGGGAGTGGTTTCCTATGTTGTATGGGATAGTGGAATTAGATCTCATTGCTGGAATGAAGCTTGGAAATGGTAACGGTAAGGTTCCAAGCCCAATCGGCATGAAGGTGTCCTGGCTGGATGGTCTGATGAACCCAACTGTAGGTTGGCTTGACTGTGTAATTATTTGATGTTGTGAAAATTGTCCAAATTGTGGTTGGCTGGACATTAATTAATTGATGCTGTGGAAATTATGGGAATGATACAGTGTTGGATTGACTACCTACAGTCTGATAAACCCAACTGTTAGCTTCCTTGGTTGAGTAGCCTGATAAACCCAATAATGTATTGGCTTGATTGGATGTAGCTTGATAAACCCAATTTTATATTGGCTGGGATGGATGGTCTGATAAACACAACTGTAGGTTGGATTGACTGTACTTGATATATATAAAAGGATGTTATGAAGCAGCCTATGTGCTGACCTAACATCCAAGTCCATAGGCAATCCCAAGGCTTGCAAAGCAAAGCAGGATCCTGTGGACCAGAGAAGAAACTTACAATACAGATAAGAATTGGATTATTTTGCAATTTCTTGCTTATTAATATACATGTGTATATGATTTGGTTATGATATTCTAAGCTCTTGTTTAAGAGATAAAAACCATTCATAATAAATTAAGCATTTTAATATATTCAATGTTTGAATATAGGTATTGCTGGGAGCGAGGACTATGAGAGCATCCTAGGGGTCCATATGGACATGTGACTGTCCTGAAGAGCTCAGAATGAGTAGTAATGAAAAATGTGCTAGTGAGACTGTGAAGGTCCTAGCAGTTGAGACAAACCACATTGGGAGGATCCATGGTTGAGAGGTCTGAAATAGACCGGAGACACTAAGTTTCATGACCAAGAGGGATTGGTCCAGCATTCACGGTGAAGTGAAAGAGGCTGAGAGCATGAAAACCACAGTGGTGGTGTGGGTTCTAGGATGGAACAATACAAAGAAGGGGAAAACTCTTGTTTCTCTCTCTTTCCTTTTTTATTATATGTATGTATAGATACTTATGCATTGTGAAAACAAAATATTTTTGAATGCATTTATGACTGAAAATAGAATGTGTGTATTTGCTTAAAGTAAAATGTGAATGATGGAATGTTAGAATTTCATCATTAAGCTAGCATTATATTCGGATCTTTAACTGAGTGAATAACAAGCACAACAATCAAACACAAGAGACAATGAACACAATGTTTATCCTCAGGGAAACCATAAATGGTGAAAACCCTGCAACTTCCTTAGAGATAGAATCAACACCAAAAGTAGAACCCAAAACAGTAAGTGATCTCCCAAACCCACTTATACTATGAAATGGGAACTTTATACTAAGAATGAGAACTCTAGCCATACAAATGATGTTTTTTTACATAAAAAAACACCAGAAACACCCTCCAAATAGAAAAGTGTTGATACCAGTATACATGTTTTTTTTTCGGAGTAAAAAATAGAGCCATGGCCTAAACATCCCATACTGTTGTTTACCAAAAATTTAAAATAAACCCCTAAATTGGAAATATATTTTTTTCATCAAGAGATGAATTACAACTTTTTAAAACCTTGCATATTAAACAAAAGAAAAATATTCCATCAATATTTCACCACTCTATCCATATAAAATCAAAGAAATTATGATGCGATTCATAATGAATCATATATTAGACCATACAAAAATAAATGATTCATGTATAAATATTAAAAAACTCCTTTAGAGTTTGAATTGCAAACATCATACTAATAAAAACATCTAAAATGTTCCATGTGAAATTATTCAAATTCATCCATGGATTTTAACACTCCATTGAATCTATATTTTCTTCAGAGGAAGGTCTCGATATAATTTATAAAAAAAAACCCTAATCCCCTAATACACTCCACACATTCTTTTTATTCCTCCTAATCATGATCTTTTGCAATTGTATCCCATTCTTCATAAGAAGTCACGTGAGACATATAATCACATTAAAAATACTATTTGGTATAATTATAATTGTCTCTGTCTACAATTTTTTATCGAAATGGCATCCCATATAAGTCTTAGGACATGTGATTTCTTGTTTCTTTTCTGTAAATTTATATCATTTAATAAGGTCCCTAACCATTATACTACATGCTTCATTGTATTTCTATATTTAAAGAATTCTTATAGTAAATAGTATGCAAGTAAAACTATTAATTGAAAATGTTTTTGTGGTTTGAAGGTTGGTTATTTTCCCATATGATATTTATAGTTTTGTTGATGCGAAATGGATCACATAAGATCACAAGAAATCCATTGAAATAATTGAATCCAACCAAGGCTATTGATGATCATGAGATAAAAACATGGCTAGCTTTAGGGATCAAGTCCAAAAAAAAGGGGGTGGAAAGAAAAAGAAATGTAATTTCACTTTAGCACAATATATTTACCTATGTAATGTTATAGTTAGTTTGTTTGTGTCTCAAATTGTAGCATCAAAAAATACTTATTATTTTATTTGTTATAGAAAAAAAGAATGATCAAATTTTTTAGCAAATGACACTAGAAATAGAGTTGCTAGTATACATACATCCCAAAGTTGATAGGAAGAAGCTTACTAGAGTCCAAAGTAAGTTACATAATTCCATTTGAAAAGAAGTTTGTATTTTAATAATTTCATATATTTGTCAAATTTATTATGGATGTCAAATTAACATCATATTAATTACAATTGTATTTATATAATGTCTAATTGGCATCCATATCTTATTAATTACATCCATATCAATTTGACATCTATATCATATTAATTACATTCATATCATATATTTGATAAATATATGATATTATTAATGACATCCATATTTGTATTTTAATAATATTATATATTTGTCAAGGTGATTATAGATGTCAAATTAATATCATATTAATTACAATTTTATTTATATATAATATCTAATTTACATCCATATCATATTAATTACATCCATATTCATAATTATTTGATCTTATTACACTAATAAAACTCTCTTTAACCAATGTGATTCTCTCCTCTAATAAGGTAAGTATTCAATTTAATCACCATTAGGAAAAGACTAGTGTATTTAACCTTTTGAGCATACTTGAAATTTAACATGGGAAGCAAATTCACCATTATATTTTCAACATTTAATTACATCCATATTTTATATAACTATGGAACCAAATTCACCACATTCAGGTAGGGAAAACGTAAATCCATTCATTGCAAACACTGCCATGGGTCGTGTTCTAGGTTCAGATAGTCATGGTCGCCTCCATACCTTCTTTCCTTTTGATAAATGGGATGATGTATGCTCCTAACCTATGTGTGACCTTTTGCTTGGCTGGAAAATGGGAGGAGTGGAGCACGGAGCGGAGCTCCGCTCTTGGGGTTCCAAAGCGCCACCCTTCACGAGCGGCACGATTCTCAGAATTGCGCTGCTCAGGAAGCGTGGCTCTTTGGAACCCCAAGAGCGGAGCTCCACTCTGTGCGCATGATATTTGACCTTCGTATATTTAGAACATAGTTTGGCTTCAAAGCATTTTGGAGAAGCTAATAGATTACATAGTTCAAGTTATTTACATTTTAGATTTGTCATATGCAGGGATCCTAACCTTCATTTTGTGGAGTCACCTGCTCTTGCTCCACCAGAGGTTCAGATTGATATGGCCACACAACTGCAGTAAGAATCATAATAACAATATTTTTATTCTTAGCTTGTATTTTTCCCAACATTTGTATTTAATATCTGGATTCTAAAACTTTGTTTGTGAGTTAGGTATGAGGCAGATATTGCAGCTGCTGCAGCACAGCCTCTCCCCGATGATGATGATCACACTTTTGACAATTGAGGGCAAAATCTACTTGTTGTAGGGATCTATTTTTAGCATATAAGGGCAGAGTTGATTACTTTTATTATTGATGTTGCTCAAATATCATAGCAGTCGTCTTTCTCAGTGAAGTTCTGTCTTTTCTCAACTCTGATTTTTTAAGTGCGAGGCAAATGACTCTAGTAGGAGATGCCAATATAACAATTTGGCTTCTAGTCTATTCTTTCATGGCATAGTCTTGTAAACATTTGCTTCTAGTCTATTCTGTCACGGCATAGTCTTGTAAACAAAGTAAGAATGCTGTTTTTTTTAACTACAAAACAAAATTATCTTCTTTGTGTATGAATTTTGACTTGTTTCTTTACCACAATACAATGATATGCCTATATGTTTGATTGAGATTTTGCAAAGACTGAGGGAATATTTGATGTTGTTTCACAGCGGATTAATGGTCTATTGTTAACTGTGAATTTTTAATGGTGGGTTGTGATTCTGATAGGGCCGATGATTATTGTAGGATGGTAATATGTAGTCGATTGTCATGGCATAGTGTGTCATAAACTAAGCAGTAGAAATTCTGGTTTTGCTAAATTACAATTTTTTTATTTTGATATGATTTTTGTCCTTGGTATTGATGATATACCCACAATACCATGTCTGAAATGGTTTTTCCAATAATCTATACGATTAATTTGTTAATATTGGTGGGGTGCCCGATAAGGGTCTTGTGATAATGTACGAATCATTTATTAAATATTGGCAGTTGTTCTATGAGTACTAGTGTTGGCTAATGATTTAGTCATTTTTTCTAACAAATTGATTTCTCTCTAGAGCATTCATGATCTTTGAATTTGGTAAAAATAAGCAATCTTTCACTTAACGTAGTGTTATTCTCCTTGAAAGCTGGAAGAGGCAGACATTTCCTAAGGCTTCTCTGAACCCGTACACGGCCATGGAGGCCATGAATTGTTCCCATTGCTTAGGAGTTGAATGTGAAGTTCAATAATAAGTAAAACGGAAGGAGACGCGTCCCCAAGGATGGTGGGCCTGTCCTCCCAGTTCCACTGTTTCAGGGGACTTGGATGGGTTCAAGGAGCAGCATTTTGGGCATCCCCAATGCATAAATCCCAAAATGGGCGCCTCATTGTGACCTGGCTTATCAAAAACATTAGTTCAAATAATTAAAAAAATACAGTAAACCTTTAAATTGCTTATAAAAACAGTCCCTGCCATTTTTGTTATCTTTTACTGTTTAGATTTGAATTTGCTCTTTCGATCTTAGCTATTGCTACTCGGAGGTTCAGGACCCCCCAATCATTTTCTAGGACCCTTCATTATTTTCTATTCTGGAGTTGTGTTTGCTATTAGTTGACCTCTACATATGTTTTTTGTATGAATATGTTTTTGCGCATTTTGAATTTGGACTGTACTGTTTTGGCCATTGGACGTATCTTGATCTGGAAATAGAGTTTATGTTTGTTCATTATTATATTTATATGATTTTCGATAGCAATCTCATTTGGTTTGGCATATACTGATTTAGAAATTGGGACTTTGCTGGCCATTATAACATTTATGCTATTATGGAGTCAATGTTGTTTAGTTTATTGTTTTAATTAGTTTTATTTAATATGTTTACATTCTTTTGTGTGTTTTTTTGTTTTGTTCTTTTCTGTTTTGATTTGTCACCTATGAAATTTATTGTTTTTTATCTTCAAACTAAATTGATATTTTAGAGCTGAAGGCTAGATGAATATTTTTTAGATGAATATTTAATAAATAGATTATGAAAAAATCAAACATAATTTTGAAAATCTAGCATTACTTTTATAAACACACTTTTATAAGTGTGAAGCGCTTTGTCTCTCAATATATAATGTTATGAACCTACCTCAATTCTGCATTATAGACTGCAATAAACTAATCTCAATTCTGCATTATAAATCCAATAATTCATTGAACATGTGAGAAGTACAGGAATTTAACTTTTAACCACCAACCCCAATTCTACTGAAGCTACATGAAATTGACTTTTGACCACCAACCCCAATTCTACTGAAGCTACATGAAATTGACTTTTGACCACCAACCCCAATTCTACTGAAGCTATGTGAAATTGAACTTTTGACCACCAACTCCCATTCTACATTAAAAATGCAAATTTTTCTATCACCAACCCTACTTTTTGACCACCATATGGCTTCCCCTTAATCACAATTTCATAAGTGATGACATCAATAAACATTTTGTAAGGTATGACGAGTTAAATATTTGAATATTTCAAAGTGGTAAATAGAATCTGAGGTCAACTTTCGCTTCGGACGACCTAGCACTTTAAAACTTTAGTAAACCAGTAATATTGCCACGTGGAGGTGATAACATTTTTTCATTTTGAAGGGGGCAGTTTTTGCTGTGGGTTTTGAGGTTTTTATTTATATCATATGTGGTACATTTTTTTCATTATGACATTTTTAAGGTCATGTTATGGGGTGGCATATTTTTTTTTATATGATATGTCACTACATGGTTGGGTTCTTATCCATATGATGGATAATATATTTTTTATGTTATTTATATAGAGAGAGGGGTTTGTTATGATAGTGAAATATTGTTATCTTAAAATTAATGTATTTTAAGTTATATGATGTGATATTTATTTTTTTAATATTTTTATTTCATCTTTTGTGAAGATTATAACAGTGAATATTTTTGATATCATGTATTGTGATGTTTATGGTGGTTAATATTTTTGATATCATGTTTTTGTGACATTTATGGTTGTTATTATCTAATTTTAAGATTTTGTTATATAATAATTATTTTTAAATGGTGTAATTTAATATTTTTGTATTGGATATATGTTATAAATATTTCAAATTGAAATTGTTTTCAACCTAGAGACTAGCATTGATGAAATGTTTTTTTTTTGAATTTTTGAGACAATTACAAATTTGGCAAAATTCAAGCTTAACTAATTATGACTCTAGAGGGTTCCAATTTTCACCAAATGGTCCCGAATTTGAAATGTAACGGTATGGTAAGTCTTATAAAACCACAATATGGTATATGGACACTTTGTATCAGACTTTATACCTCTGAAAACTTGTTTTGGGTTAAGGTGAAACAATACAATTTTACTAGGAAATTGTGTTCAAATCCCCCAAGGGTGATGGTCGAACTAGCTCTCCAAATCAGGTACGACCCTCCCAAATTCCAGAACAAAGTATGGGAATGAGTATCAGACATCAATGAATGTCCTTGATCATGTTTATTAAGTTTTGAAAAATGGATTATGATCTACAACATTTGTAATGTAACTTTCATAGGAATTGCCTAAGGGAAATTGCATTACTAGCTAGACTTTGACATAGGAAAGGTAAAATATATGGTTCTAAGAGTAATATGGAACATGGTGGTAATATATGGAATACAAATGCCTTCCCAAAAATCATAAAAATAAAAGGAATAAATTCCACATCCATTGATAATGATCCACTACAATGCAATTGCGTAAAGAAAAGAATTAATGCTATTCAAGTTCTTCCACATGAATTACAAGAAGTTGGTTTGAAGAAATGAGAGTTTATTGAAACACTTGTGGCAAAGATGTCAAAAGAGCCTCAACCCCCATTATGAGGGATGTTTGGAAAGAATCACTTCAGGCATCTTGCAAACATAGAAGAGTCAATGAAAGAGGACATTGATGTCTCTGAGGAAAGCCAAGCTCCATAAAATTCCAATTTTGATGAAGAATTTAGCCTACATGATATTGTTGATTAGTTTAATGTCCTGAATAAAATGTTAGATTTGACAAATTTTTGATAAGATATATTAGTACTATTTTTACTTTCAGACTTTGTTTTAGAAATCAAATCTCTCTCTATATATATTGTTTTTAATATGATATTTAAAAATATATGGTATAGTTTTTCATAAATTTATGTGAATCGTAATATTTAGGAATATAGTATGAAATAGTATCATTTTATACAAAAAATCTATGAAAATATATTGAAAACGGTTGTAAATGTCTTTATTTTATAGAATTTCTTAGAATTTTGTCAATAAAAAAGTCTTATTTTGCCTATAAAAATGTCTTATTTTAAAGAAAAATTGCAATATATATGTGTGTGTGTGTGTGTGTGTTTCAATATAACTTGCTTCTAAATGTATGGTATTTTGTTAAATGTCTAAAAAACACACTTGAAAATATAAAGTAATAATTTTTTTATGATGAAGATGATTCAAAGGCCAAAAAAATGCCTTAAAATGAAAATCTGTGATACTGGTATCAACCCTTTTTTAAATGAAAGTAAAATTAGCTACTAAAATTAGGAGAGAGAAAAATGAGAACTATGTCAAGTTCTCGTTTCATAGTATAAGTGGTTCCGATAGCAGTAACCTTCATTCTATCTAGCCCCAGTGTCTTCTACTTGCTCAGCTATGCGGTACACTTGAGTGTGTATGAGTTGTGTGATAAATATAGAGTCTCGATCTCTATTTATACTAATCCTAACATGACTAAAACCATACCAGGGCTGACCTCACTAGGAGAGTGTAATAACCCTAGTGCCCCGGAACTGCGGGGACTTTAACCCTTAGACAATAGGAGGGTTACCCACAATGACTTCACATGACTTGTTTACATTATAGACTTTCATGATAGGAACATCATGGCATGAAATAACTCAAGTACATCCAAAAATAAACATTGCGTTACAATATATAAGAAATAAAAGTGAAATACATTCTGATGTTACATATACATCCACAATCCCTCTTAACTAGGAAGGTATTCTTTCAACACAATTTTCAGCACAAGTCTTCTTCTCTGTATCTTCTGGATCATCATCAAGTCCTCATCATCTTCAATTCTTTTTCATATTCAAGTCATCTTCATCTTCAATTCATATTCATCTTCAAGTCATCGGATCTGGATCATCACTGGACATCATCACGGGTACTATCCCTTGATTCTTCTCATCATAGGAATCTATATAGAGCAAGTATTTTTTCATACTGTATGTATCATCATAGGGCTAGTCCTTTTTCATACTAGATGTGGCATCACAAAGCTAGTCCTTTTTCATACTAGATGTGGCATCATAGAGCTGGTCCTTTTTCATACCAGATGTGGAACCTACTCGGAGCTAGTACTTTTTCATATTAGATGAGTCTTCATAGAGCTAGTCCTTTTTCATACTAGATGTGGCATCACAGAGCTGGTCCTTTTTCATACCAGATGTGGGACCTACTCAGAGATAGTCCTTTTTCATACTAGATGTGGCATCACAGCGATGGTCCTTTTTCATACCATATGTGGGATCTACTCAGAGCTAGTCCTTTTTCATACTAGATGAGTCTTCACAGAGCTAGTCCTTTTTCATACTAGATGTGGCATCATAGAGTGGCATCATAGAGCTGGTCCTTTTTCATACCAGATGTGGGACCTACTCAGAGCTAGTTCTTTTTCATACTAGATGAGGCATCACAAAGCTGGTCCTTTTTCATACCAGATATGGGATCTACTCAGAGCTAGTCCTTTTTCATACTAGATGATTCTTCACAGAGCTAGCCCTTTTCTATGGTGGATGTGAGATCATCACATACACCTGACAATGGAAGGAACCAATCCTCTCACCATGTCACAGCTCTTACATCTGACCATGGAAGGAACCAATCCTCTCACCATGTTGGAAGGGAACAACACTTATATCTGACCATGGAAGGAACCAATCCTCTCACCATGTCAGAATGGCACAGAATGGACACATCACTTCCTCTTGGGAGGAATCTCGATCTGGAGAACACCAAGCTTCTCCCTAAAGTACTCAAACTTCACCCTAGCCAATGGCTTAGTCAACACATTAGCTATTTGTTCATCTGTCACAACATACTGGAGTTTCACTGCTCCTCTCTGCACCATATCCTTGATATAGTGATATTTGATCTTGATATGCTTCGACCTGTCATGGAATACTAGATTCTATGACAACTTTACACAACTCTGGTTGTCACAGTATATACAAGTACCATCTAACTAGAGATACAAATAAATCAGACAGTAGCTTCCTTATCCATACTACCTCACAACTAGATGAACAGGCTGCAACATACTCTGCTTCAACTATACTGAGTTTTACATAGGATTGCTTCCTACTAAACCATGAGATCACTCTTGATCCCATACTGAAGCAAAATCCTAAAGTGCTCTTCCTATTGATGGAACTGCCTACTCAATCTAAATCAATATAGCCCTCTAGGTTAATACATTGATCAGTCTTATATTTGATCCCATAATCAACTGTACCTTTCAGGTACCTTAGCATATGCTTTGCAGTAGTCAAGTGAACATGTCTCGGATCTGTCAAGTATTGGATCAAGGTGTTCACAGCAAATCAAATATCTGGTCTCGTGTTCATCATGTACATCAAGGACCCAATCATCTGATGATACATCGTGGCATCAACTGTCTCTGATGAAGCATCACTCAATAGCTTCAGGTTTGACACCATAGGTGTGATTAATTCCTTGTAGTCCATCATCCCAAATCTCTTCAAGATATCTTCTACATACTTCCCTTGTCCAAGGAAGATTCCATCTGTATTTTGTCACACCTCCATACCTAGAAAATAATGCATCATACCCAAGTCCTTCATTTCGAACTCGACAGCCAGCTTTCTCTTAGTATTAGCAATCAACCCATCCATACCTGTCACAAATAGATCATCCACATATAGTTGAAGCATCATTGGGTTTCCATATTCAACCTTGTAGTAAAGGTTGGAATCTGCTTTACTCTTGGTAAATCCCAAACTGGATAGAAATCTGTCAGTTCTTTCGTACCATATCCTGGGTGCATGTTTCAAACCGTACAGGGAGTTCGTCAATCTACACACATGAGACTCCCTATCATGAGTCTCAAAACCAAGTGGCTACTCCACATACACTTTCTCTTCTACTACACCATTCAAGAAAGCAGTCTTGACATCCATTTGGTGTATCTTTGATTTCATCACTACAACCAGAGCAAGTACCGATCTGATGGAAGTGTATCTAGCTATAGCTACAAAGGTTTCTTCATAGTCTATTCCTTCTTTCTGTGAGAAACCATGAGCATCAAATCTTGCTTTATATTTCTCTATGCTACCATCTACAGCATTCTTGATATTTTAGATCCATTTGGAAGTTACAATTGACTACCCTTTTAGTCTTGGGACAACATCCCAAACATCATTCTTTATGATCTACTGATACTCTTCGATCATCGCATCCTTCCATTCTTTCTGTTCTGTTGCTTCTTCATATTTGGAAGGTTCTTTATCTACATAACCGAAACAGGATCTGGTCCTCTTTCTTTCTTTGAGATTCTCCGCTGGAACCCCATATCTTTCCACACCTTGGATAATCTCTTGTACCCAAGCAGGTTTCCTCTTGTGAGGATTTTTCTCCTATGGTGGATCTACATGTCTTTGTGGTTCTTCAAATTCTCGATCTTCTTCTTGATTTTTCTCGTTCATGATTGTATCATGAATTTTGGGAGCTTCTGCTTCTTCAGGTTCTTCAGCAGGTTTCTTTTTGGATTTGATGTAGGCTAAATCTTCGTCAAATGTTACATTCCTACTGATGTCAATCTTCTTGAAACTTGGGAAGTATATTTTGTAAGCCTTCGAGCTTTCAGAGTATCCCACAAATATACCCTTCTTTCCTGAAGGATCTAATTTTTTTCTCTTCTCTTTTGGAATGTGTATGTACATAGGACAGCCAAATATTCTGAGATGGCTGACTTCTGGTTTCTTGCCAGAGAAGACTTCTTCAGGAGTCTTGTTCTCAAGTACTCTGTGTGGAGTATAGTTTTGTACAGACACTCCTATTCTGGCTACTTCTGCCCAAAGATACATAGGAAGATGTTGATCATGAAGCATAGCTCTTGCAGCTTCCATGATGGTTCTATTCATTGTTTCTGCAATTCCCTTCTATTATGGATTATAAGGGGTGGACAACTCCCTCTTAATCCCTAACTATTTACATACTTCTTTGAACTCATTTGAAGTGAATTCTCCACCATTGTCTAATCGAAAAGTCTTGATATTGTTTTCGGTGTGGTTCTCAATCGAGGCTTTGAATTCCTTCAACTTGTTGAACAATTCATCTTTATTCTTCATGAAGTAAATCCATGTCTTCCTATAAAATTCATCAATAAAAGAAACACAATACACATACCCACTTAGTGAGCTTGATTACATTGGTCCACATACATCGGAGTGGATGATTTCCAAGATTCATTTTGCTTTTCTCTTACTACTCGGAAATGTCTTCTTTGTGTTCTTTCCTTTCGCACATCCTTTGCAGACCCTTTCATGTTTTGCTTGTATTTCTAGAATACCTTCAATAGCTTTGCTTGCAAGTGGTAGTGCTCTGTAATGCACATGTTCAAGACTTCTATGCCAAAGTTCATTTGGTTCTACTGTGTCATGAACCAAAGCTTGATCTAGTTGGCCCTGCAACTTGTATAGACCTCCTTCTTGTTCTCCAATCACTATTGCATCGTCAAAATTATTTCCCTTTGGCCACATAAGAACTTGGCCATCTACAAATGGAACCCTCATTCCTTTTGCATCCAATGTAGATATGGAGAGGAGCTTCTTCTTTAGTCTTGGAACAAATAATACATTCTTCATCTTTAAAGACTTTCCAGAATTTAGTTTATAGGAGGATTCACCACTACCTTTTATTGGATACTAATATTCATCCCCGAGTTTCACCTTGTGAGGTGACTCATGTTCAGATAGCTTCACAAATGATTCTTTGAATCTCATCATGTTCTTGGAAGCACCACTGTCTATGAGCCAATCATTGCTTCCATGTGAAACAGTTCCCATGAGAGAGAATATCAGTACATATTCTTCCTCACTTGATGAATCATCACTTTCTTGTCTGATTCTCTTTGTAGAAGGTTCATCATCCTCTGTAGCATGAGCATGATGTATTCTCTTGTTTCCCTTCTTCTTTAGGTTTCTTTTTTTAGGGAAGAATTTCGATATGTGGAATTTCTCATCACATGTGTAACATCTAATAGTAGTCAGATCTTTTCTAGAGTGTGAGATCTTACCTTTGGAGTGATGATGGCTCCTTCTGGTTTTCTTGGATTGAACTGTGAGAGATTGATTTTCACTTCCCATATTCTCTTCTCGAGCTGTTGTCCAAGCTTCTTATTAAGAGCATTCTTCCCACAGTCTGCCAAACTTGACTAACTTATTTCTTGCACATATCCCTTGAATGAAAGAGTCCCATGATCTAGGGAGACCATTCAAGGTGGTCATCACAATCTATGCATTTTCCACTTCTTCATCTACTGCTTCCAGCTACTCCTTGATCTGAGAAACCCTTGTAAAGTAAGACTGAATAGTCTCATCATTTTGGATCTTCACATTCTTCAATTGGTTTCTCAGAGTCATCTTCCTATTTATGTTGTTCCCTTCAAACAATTTGGTTAGGGCATCA
The DNA here is from genome assembly GCA_001517045.1 of Pseudotsuga menziesii. Classification (NCBI taxonomy): domain Eukaryota; kingdom Viridiplantae; phylum Streptophyta; class Pinopsida; order Pinales; family Pinaceae; genus Pseudotsuga; species Pseudotsuga menziesii. The sequence continues at coordinate 137,892 of LPNX010595878.1, read as the reverse complement.
AACATAGTTTTAGGTGTCTTGAGGGAGGACACCTGTGGTATGAGGTGATCCTTGATAGAATCAACAATGATTCTCTTTTCCATAACCGGCTTATTATTATGCAAGGCTTTAGCCTCATCTCCCTCTGGGACTGAAACCTCCTCATTGATATAGGAGTCCAACTCATTTTCTTCCAGGACAAGGGAGATCCTATACTTCCGGGATCGGAATTTATTAGCTCCCTCAACATTTTCATCAAGCTTGGTATGATGAGACATCTTAAATTGAGAACCTCAAATGGAAATACAAAAGATTTAGATCTTACCAGGTCAAGATGTCGGATCTAGATTTTGAGTTGAAATTCTACAGTATTGGTTCAGTAGCAAATTAGGGATTTTCTTTTCTAGATTTCTGTCCAACCAAATTCTTTGAATTTGATCCCTAACTTTGATTTTTGGGAGGAGATCAATCCATGCCTAGGCTCACTAAAAAATTCCTCTTCTGTGAAAAGCCCTGATTTCTGGCAGTAGTGTTGGGTCCAAAACTGGAAAACCTCATAATTGGATTCTTCTTCAACAGAAAGATGCGCCCTAAGGAGGAGAGTTATTCCACCTTAATTTTTCTAAAAATATTTGGAGGAAGGTCCAAAAAATAGGAAGCCCTAGTTCCCGCAGCTGCACAGTGTCTTCTTCTCAGGTTAGATCTGATACCATGTTAGAATTTCATCATTAAACTAGCATTATATTAGGATCTTTAACTGAGAGAATAACAAGCACAAAAATCAAACACAAGAGACAATTAACATAGTGTTTATCCTCGATGAAACCATAAATAGTGAAAACCCCGCAACTTCCTCAGGGATAGAATCATCACCAAAAGTAGAATCCAAAATAGTAAGTGATATCCCAACATCAGTAACCTTCTTTCTATCTTTCCCCAGTGTCTTCTCCTTCCTCAACTATGTGCTACAATTGATTGTTTATGAGTTGTGTGTTAAATAGAGAGCCAGCTCTCTATTTATACTAATCTCGACATGACTAAAACCCTACTAGGGCTGACCTCACTACGAGAGTCTAATAACTCTAGTGCCCCAGAACTATGGGGACTTTAATCCTTATACAATAGGAGGGTTACCCACAATGACTTGACATTACTTGTTTACATTATAGACTTTTCCAATAGGAAAATAGGGGCATGGCATAACTCAAGTACATCCCGAAATAAACATCAGGTTACAACATATAAGAAATACAAGTGAAATACATTCTGAAGTTACATATACATCAACATGGAATAGTTAATTCTTTGTCCAAGAATGGACATGAATGAGCTCATGTGCCTGTTGGGAAGGCATGAAAGTATGAGAGAGTCCTTCAAAAGACTTAGACTATTATTCCAATTTGGAAATTAATAGACTGACTTTAATTCCTATATTATATTTGGTCTAACAGAATTTCAATGATGCATTTCACATGTGATAAAAGTGAAATCCAGTAGTGCACATTGATCATGGCAGCATACCAAAAGTTGCTGGACTTGGCTAGAATCCTCCTTCAAATAATTGCTAAGACTCAATAGAATCTTGGAGAGATGCTCAAGATACAGAAAAGGAAGAATGAGATTAACCACCATATTTTTCAAGACTCTATTGTTCTACAAAAGGAGGTAAAAATCCTTCTAGGAGCAATCCGTAAAGGAAAGGAAAGTGGATCAATGATGGGGCATTCGTCCAAGCAATTTGTTAAGAAATGTTCTAGGAATGATGACTCAAAGGAAATTGAGCAGGTAAATATGAAGCAGCCAACAAAATGTTGAAAATGTAGAGGACAGCATTACCGCCGAGACTTCCCAACAGGGGAACATAAAGAGGGTAGAAGCCACAAAGTTCCTAGACTTGGGGATGAGCCGAAAGCTGAGAACCAGCAAGAGAAGCTCATGGAATCCAAAGGGTTTCGTCCTGAAAATTCTAAGTAAATAACTTAACGTGGGACAGATGTGCAAAATTTTGAAATTTTGGATGTGTAAATTATATATGTATTCCTAAGTATTGGAACACCGAGGACAGTGTTATTCCAAGGGGGAGGGGAATGTAACATCCTGGTTTTGACCCCATTTGCATTCAAGATACATGATGTATATATTATAATTAATCATGGTGTGGAGCTAAAACCATCTATGACAGTGCAATGTTAATGAAACAGGCATGATTTTCCTAAGGATAAGGAGGGGATTGTCAAACCTTGAGCCTATGGGGAAAATCCATGTGTCAACCACTCATTTAAAAGTCTTGTTGTTAGTTGGGGGTATTTATTGCTAGGTAGTGATGGGTGGAAGGTTTTCCCACATGTACACTCCACCAACAGACTCCACCACTTCACGTGGGTAGGTATTCTTCGACTCCCCCACTCTCTCCATCGTTTTGGCCCATCTTCACGCGGAGGGATAGTTTTCTCTTCATTCTTCATGCACAGGATTCTTCCTGGTTTTTCTTCATGCAAAAAGTTGGAAGGGAGGCCTCAGGACACAATATATTTTTGTATAGATCTTTTCCTTACTGATTGGGTGGATGGTGTTCGGTGTATGCTTTCCCTATCGATTTCATACTGTGTATTTTCTTGTCACTTCATTGTTGAGACCAAGGCTGTGGTTTTCCCCATGTCATTCATTTGTTGTGGGTGCAAGTACATTTTGGGGTTGCTAATGAGTTGTTTTGGCCACGCTAGGGCCAAGAACAACTCTGATTCGCCTTGCTTGATGTGAGCTTCGTTCACCATTTCTAGGTTGTCACCTTGTTTTATTTTGTTTCCTCACAAAGCTGTGAATCACTTGGTTTTACTACGGGTATGCAGTGGTGGGTATTCAGACTATGCGGAGTGGGTTTGAAATTTGGGTATGCTTGAGAAACCTAGTGTTTGGGAGATACACAGATAGAGTTAGATGGTTGGATTTCTTCTCCATAACCCCGGGATAGCACTAGAAAAGGGAAGTCGAGGTCCGAGGGACTGTGAAGCAGAGAAGGGACTGATTCCTGGTATTGGGTGTGTGTGGGTGTTTTAGAAGTAAGACTAGCCTTGGTGTAGGAATCCTTATCTCTCCAACGAGACCACTAGCTTAGCATTCAGCTTTTCTGAGGTCCTTGATAGCCTGATAAACCCTACTGTGTTGGCTTGGCTGATTTGTGTACCTTGGCTATCTGTAAGCCTGCTTAATCCCTTATTCCTTGGGGAATCATACCCAGATCTGGGTGGCAGTGTTTCTGAGAGATTGATGAGCGCGTTGGCCTATGGTTGGGTAAAACATTGCATCAACATAGCTAGTTGCTGGATGAATTCTTGATAACATAAGTATTCTTGTCTATTTTACTTTTGCAATCATATTTGATGTTTAATGAATCATGATGAACATGTTAAATGCCTGAATGAATGTATGTTTGCTTCCGCTGTGTATGTAAATGATTATGCATCATAGCATGTTTTATGTTCAATTATTTTGATTTTATGTATGTTCATGCTCATGGGGCTAGTTTCCCAGATGTTTGTTAGTGTATGGTAGCATCCTCTTCGTCGATCAGACGGTTGTGGATGTTACAGCATCTTCCTACAAGGGAATAGACCAAGTAAAAATCATAAGTTTGCAAACTCTTCGAATTTTGTTTTAAAGTTCGAAAATCAAGGAAACATAAAATGTAGATCAACTTATCTCACTAGGGTTTCGGCCATTGTAACCCAATTTCAAACCTATGGAGAACCCTTATAATATAAGGCAGTTGTTTAGAATATTTTAATGTGTCTCACCCAGAAAGTTTCTATGGTATTAAATACCATAGAAGAAACAAAATATTTGTCTCATTTAATCGTAGAAGAATTGTTTGGATCCCTTCTATCTCATGAATCTTGACTCAATCAAGAAACACCTCGAAACACTATATGTGAGTCTCTTTTTTTAATATTTAGGATACCTAGAGACATAACAACCTCCCCATCGGGAATGAATTAACTCATCCAATACCCATGGGATCGCTCCACTCCACTTTACCGTGATCCGATGAATCACACATACTAGCACATAGTTCCTCAAGTATATCTCACCATATTGAATGAGTCAAATGCCACATGATAGGTCACTCAAATAGAAAATTATTTTTCTTTGCATGGAGTCACAAATTATATGATGAAACTTAGAGTGGGTGTCTTGTAGTTAGATCCTAAATATTATGAATGGGTGTCTCGTAGTTTCCATCATTTATCTTTGCATGCCTTCACATGTCTTTTTGGCTCCCAACCCCTCAAATTAATTGGCTTCCTCAAACATCACAACATCATCTTCTTAATTTGTAGTGGTATGACGCACTTTATTCATCTTCAGATTTATCAACAAACATACTACTATATGCATGTTGTGAGAAACTTCCAAATCATAATTGCAAATGGAGGAGATATTGAATGTGGGATTCATCGTGAAAATGTGTGGATTCAAATGGGTGATTATTCCATCGAAACCCACATTTTTTCTATTAACATGGGTGGTTATGATATTATCTTGGTTTCTTAATGGTTACAAAAATTAGGCCCTATCACCATGGTTTTCAGTCCCTTATACGTGAGTTTCTAATAAGCAAGGAATAAATACAATCTCAAAGGAACTACAACAATATCTATAGAGATTACCAGTTCACAACATATGGAAAAGCTTCTTCAAAGGGGGAATTTTGGCCTCGTGTAAAAGTTCCATGAAATTTAATATTTTTAGACACCTTCTCAAAACATTCTTTTTTACATTCAGTTAGTCTTACAAAAACACTAATTCATCTTTAACACTCCCACAGGACATGATTCCCCCTTCCTATGGTTAGCATGATCATTCAATTCAACTCATACCTAGTAGTCCCCCACCCTATGTATGCATGTGCCACCATCGATTTGAAAAAATAAATTTAACTGAAAATATCATTCAACAGTTGTTGGTGGTTGGTGTCATCCCCCTTAATACCACATCATTCCCTATTCTTCCACATTTGTTATTATCTAAGTCATTGTGTCCTAGTTTTCATTCTTTGAACAATTTGACACTCAAGGATAAGTTTCCCATTGCTATAATTAATTACCTTCTCCATGAGATAAATGATCCCCACTTCTTCAGTAGACTTGATCTCTACTACAGCTATCATCAAATTCACATGAAGGAAATATACATTCCAAAAACCACTATTCACACTCATGAATACCAATATGAGTTCTTGGTCACTCTCTTTGTACTTTTCTATGAACCTTCCACCTTTCAAAGTTTCATGAATAGAATATTAAACCCTTTTGTGTACATATGTCTTTGTCCTTTTTTATGACATCTTGATTCACACTAAAACATGGCAAGGCCATCTATCCCATGTGGATTAGGCCCTACAACTCTTTCATGATCATAAACTATTTCTTAAAAGGTCCAAATATCTCTTTAGTGTCTATAAAGTGGAATATTTCGGCCATATTGTTAGACAATAAGGTGTGGGAGTGGTTCTAAAATAATTGCAGCAATGATGGATTGGCATCACCATAAAACTCTAAAAATACTTAAAGGTGTTTTTAGTCTCATGAGATATTACAAAAAGTTGGAATGACTGGTAAGATCATAGCCCCACTTAAAAATTCACTAAAAGGACATGCTTTCAATTCGAATGATTGGAAATAAAAGGATTTTTATTACTCAAAGGAGTATATGTTTACCACTACAGTACTTACTTTACAAAAATTCACTAAAAACTTTTCCATCGAATGTGATGTCTCGGCTCGTGTTATGCACCAAATTCACAAAAATAGCATAATGCAAGAAGAGATAGTATTCAAACACCTTAAGAATGCAATAGAGATATGAATAACTAGCCTCTTTGAGTATAAAACCTTGTTTACAACTTATTTTAGTTACAAAGCAAGACAATATGAGATTATTCCAAACTATATCTCCTTGGTATATATATAGAGGGGATAAAGGGTACCATTACCATTCTAGAGCCTACATAATTAGGGTCGTAGACGACTAATAAATATACTGCTAATATGATAATAGAAATGGAAGGTCATATTATATAGGACATAACATGCCCCTCCCCTTCAACCAACTGTTGTCCTCAACACTTGATTAACTCTTAATGTTTTTGCACAAAGAACTCATCTTCCATGTTGCCTCTTCTATTGGGAAGTCTTTCAACTATATGATGAATTCAGTAATTGGTTGATTTCATATTTTCTCGATCATTTTAGCAATGATTTCTTTAATTTATAGTATTAAATTTTATTGTTCATCAATATCTGGTAAAGAGTATTGGCTAGGATCTTGTCACCAATTAATTTTCCTAGGAAAGAAAAATGGAAAACTAGATGTAAATGTAAACTATGTGGTAACTCCAATTTATAATCCATACTTATAACACTTTTTCACACCTTATAGGGACCATATTACTTTGACGCTAATTTGTTGTGTATTTCTTGAGGGTCATCTATTTCTATGGTTCAATCCTAAAAAATACCCAATCTCCCACTTCAACTTCCATTTCACTTTGATGTTGTACTTCTTATTGTTTCATTTTATTTTGTAGTATAACCAACTTACCCTGAAATAATTGGAGAAATTCTTGTTGATTCTCTATGTGATCCTCCATTGTATGAACCTTTTCTTTGTATTTCAAGGATGATGTTATGTAAGGAGGATCATAGCCATAACGTGACATAAATTGTGACATTTTTATGAAGTATGGAAATATGTGGTGTACCACCATTTTTCTTAGTGAAACCACTTAACCCATTGTGTTTGTTTATCATATGAAAAGAAATGAAGATACCTTTCTATGAATTTATCAACATTATCAATTTTCCTATTGATTCATGAGGATGGTAAGAGGAGCTATGAGAAAACCCACAATAAAACAATTCATTCCGAAAATTACTAGTGAAAATTAGATGTCTATCACTTACAATAATCTTGGGGTTTCCTTGTAGCTACTAAACTATACCCATGATTGTCATATCTATTGTACTTTCCTTAAAAGGATACATAAGGGAGCATAAATGGGAATACTTTGTGAGCCTATCCACCACTACCATGATGATAGTCTTTCCTTTTGACTTTGGTAGTATTGTGATATAGTCCATTAAGACCTATTTTGAATGCTAACTTCGTATGGATAATGGTTGTAAATGACCTGGGGTCTTTATTATTTACCACTTCAATAGTTACTTTACCCAACTTCACAAAAATCTTTTTCATTGAATGTGATGTCTTGGCTGGTGTTCTTCACCAAATTTCCAAAAGTAGCATAAGCTAAGAAGAGATAGTATTCCAACACCTTAAAATGCAATAGAGAGATGAATAACTAGCTCTCCTTGGTATATATATAGAGGAGCTAAAGGGTACCATTACCATTCTAGATCCTACATAATTAGGGTCCTAGACGACTAATAAATATAATTCTAATATGATAATAGAAATGGAATGCCATATTATATAGGACTTAATATGACCCTCCCCTTCAACCAAGTGTTGTCCTCAACACTTGATTAAATCTTAATGTTTTTGCACGAATAACTCATCTTCCCATGTTGTCTCTTCTATTGGGAAGTTCTTCAACTAGATGAGCTACCGAGTAATTAGTTAATTTCATATTTTATTGATCCTTTTAGCAATGATGGTTTTAGGTTATAGTATTAAATTTTCCTATTCATCAATATCTGGTAAAATAGTATGGGCTAGGATCTTGTCACCAATTACTTTCTCTAGGAAAGAAACATGGAAAAGTAGGTGTAAACATAAATTTTGTGGTAACTCCAATTTATAATCCATAGTTCTAATACTTTTGTACACCTTATAGGGACCATAGTACTTTGACGCTAATTTTTTGTTTTCTTCTCGAGGGACATCTATTTGCATGGTTGAAGTCTCGAAAATACCCAATCTCCCACTTCAAATTCCATTTCACTTCGATCTTCTTCTTCTTATTGTTTAATCCTATTTTTTACTATAACCAAGTTACCCTTAAATAATTGGAGAAATTCTTATTGATTATCTATGTCATCCTTCATTATTTGAACATGAATTCATTGAATCTACTACCCAACAATGAATAGTATTATCTAATGAAAAAATCAAAGCATCTTGTAACACATCACCTGCTACATTTTCTTCCTCAGTAGTTTCTTGCCACCTGTCTCCTTTGTTCTTTGGATCTCTACAGTATTTCTTCAGATGTCCTCTCTTACCAGAGTTGCAACACTCTATGTTTCAAAATTTGGACTTAGATATCCCCTTTCTAGACTTGTTGTGATTACATGGGTTCCTCCCTCTCTCCTATTGTCTTCCCCTACTCTCCATGGTTAACGCATTACCCGATGTCCCACCTGTTCTTTTTCTTCACATTTCCTCGCTAAAAATAACACCAACAACATCATCAAATTTGGACTTGCATCTTCCCTTTCTAGACTTGTTTCTTTATTTTTAAGCATGATGATTGATAATAAACCATGATACAATATATTTTAGAGTTTGTATATTATGTCATTTAGGTGTCATAGCTTCTTTCCATATTCAAGGATCTATTTTTTTTTCATATACACGAAATTTATGTAATAATTTACGTACAAATTGAAGGAACCATTTACATAATTTATGTAATAAATTACATACAAATTGAAGGAATAATTTACGGAATTTATGTAATAATTTACATACAAATTGAAGGAATAATTTACACACAAATTGAAGGAATATCTTATTTATGACAATAGGAACTCAATGGAAGTTACTTTATACAAATATATTGGAGTTTTTCTTTAGCATGTACTTAACTAGAACTATAAAATTGAGAAGACTATTAATGAATAGTGGAAATCTTATTTTGATGTTGAAAATAGTTGTTAAGAAGTATAGAATTTTTAGTCATGGGAGAAGAAAACAATATCCTCTTTGTGAACCTCATCACCCCTATTAACTTGCATGGATGTAGATATTGTGGTATACAACATACCTCGAATGTTAAATGATTCTAAATCATTGAAGAATATAAGAGGAAGCCACAATGCAAAATATTCATACCACTAAAAATAATATGGAATCTATATTTCAGGAGGACTTGTGTTGCAATACATAAAAAGTATATTTCTAGTATTCCTAGTATAAAAAATAAAATCAACAATGTTAGAATAAGAACCAACTCTAATTATATCTATAGTACTCAAATGAGGCATTGGGTAATTCCTAAAACATCATGAGATGAAGGGAATTCTATCTTTCTTATATTAAGAAGGTCATGTATTCTTATAAAATGTCATGTATTTGTATATATTAGATCTAAATTTTAAAAATATCTATAATAATAGTACCAACACTCCTAATATATTCACTCCTCAAAACTATGAAAATATATAAAAACTTCTTTGTAATTTTTTTCAAACTTGAAAGTAATATTTTTAAGAATATTAATTTTTTTTCTTAAAATTTAATAAATTAATATTGGCTTCAATGAATGATAACAATTATTAATATAATCATCTAAAATTTTATAGAAAAAAAACACTCACCTAACACACTCAAAATCCAAAAAATATTGGATATGTAAACTAATGGGAAATTAATAATATATGCAACAAAATTATCAGCACACGTCAAGATTGGAATCTACTCGCATACTCCTACAAGGGAATAGACTGAGTAAAAAAGGTAAGTTTGCAAGCTATTCGACTTTTGTTTCAAAGTTTGAAAATAAAGGAAACATAAAATGTAGATCAACTTATCTGACTAAGGTTTTGGGCATTATAAGCCAATTTCAAACCTATGGCGAACCTTTATAATATAAGGTAGTTGTTTAGAAGATTCTCATGTGTCTCTCCAAGAAATTTTATATGGTAGTAAATACCATAGAAGAAGTGAAATATTTGTCTCATTTCACCGTAGAAGAATTTATTGGATCCCTTCTATCTCATGAAGCTCGACTCAATCAAGAAACACCTAGAAGCACTATATGTAAGTCTTTTTTTTTCATCATCTTTAGTATAGCTAGAGACATAAGAACCTCCCCATAGGGAATGAAATAATTCATGCAATACCCATGGGCTCACTCCACTCCAATTTTTTGTGATCTAATGAATCACACATAATGGCACATAGTTTCTCAAGTCTATTTCACCATATTGGATAAATCAAACCCCACATGATAGGTCACTCAAATAGAACATTAATTTTATTTGCATGGAATCACAAATTCTATGATGAAACTTAGAGCGGGTGTCTTGTAGTTAGATCCTAAATATTAGAAATGGGTGTCTTGTAGTTTCCACCTTCTATCTTTGCATGCCTTCATAGGTCTTTTTTGGCTCCCAACCCCTAAAATTAATTGGCTTCCTCAAACATCACAAGATCATCTTCTTAATTTGTAGTGGTATGATGCACTTTATTCATCTTCATATTTATCAGCAAACAAACTACTATATGCATGGTGTGAACAACTTCCAAATCATAATTCAAAATGGATGAGCTATGAAATGTGGGGGTCATTCTGAAAATGTGTGTATTAAAATGGGTGATTATTCCATCAAAACCCACATTTATTCTATTAACATGGGTGGTTATGATATTGTATTGGGTTCTTAATGCTTCCAAAAATTAGGCCCTATCACCATGGTTTTTTAGTCCCTTATACATGGGATTCTAATAAGCAAGGAATAAATACAATCTCAAAGGAACTACAACAAGATATCTAGAGATTACCAGTTCACACCATATGGAAAAGCTTCTTCAAAGGGGGCATTCGGACCTTGTGTAAAAATTCCATGAAATTTAATATTTTTAGACACCTTCTCAAAACATTCTTTTTTACATTCAGTCAGTCTTAGACAAACACTAATACATATTTAACACTCCCATGGACATGATTCCCCCTTCCTATGCTGAGCATGATCATTCCATTTAGATCATACCTAGTGGTATCCCATCCAATGTATGTATGGGCCACTATCCATTTCAAAAAAATAAAAAATAAAAATATCATTCAAGATTTGTTGGAGGTTGGTGTCATCCCCCTTAATACCACATCATTCCCTATTCTTCCCTAGTTGTTATTGTCTGAGTCAATGTGTCCTAATTTTCATTCTTTGAACAATTTGACACTTGAGGATAAGTTTCCCACTCCTATCATTAATTACCTTCTCTATGACATAACAGATTCTCACTTCTTCAGTAGAATTGATCTCTACTTCATCTATCATCGAATTCACATGAAGGAAATGGACATTCCAAAAACCACTATTCACACTAATGAATACCAATATGAGTTCTTGGTAATGCTCTTTATACTTTTTATGAACCCGCCACCTTTCAAAGTTTCATGAACGGAATATTAAACCCGTTTGCGTAACTTTGTCTTTCAAGATCATAAACTATTTCTTAAAAGGTCCAAATGTCTCTTTAGTGTCTCTAAAGTGGAATGTTTCAGCCATATTGTCAGACAACAAGGTGTGAGAGTGGTTCTAAAATAGTTGTAGCAATGGTGGACTAGAATCACCCTAAAAATCTCAAAATATTTAAAGGTTTTTTTAGTCTCATGAGATATTAGAGAAAGTTGGAATTATTTGTAAGACCATAGCCCCACTTACAAATTCACTGAAAGAACATGCTTTCAATTGTAATGAAAGGAAATAAAAGGATTTTTATGACTCAAAAGCATATATGTTTACCACTCCAGTACTTACTTTACCAAAATTCACTAAAACCTTTCTCATCGAATGTGATGTCTCGGCCCGTGTTATGCACCAAAATCACAAAAATAACATAATACAAGAAGAGATACTATTCCAACACCTTAAGAATGCAATAGAGATATGAATAACTAGTCTCTTTGAGGATAAAACCTTGTATACAACTTATTTTAGATACAAAACAAGAAAATATAAGATTATTCCAAACTATATCTCCTTGGTATATATATAGAGGAGATAAAGGGCACCATTACCATTCTAGGGCCTACATAATTAGGGTCGTAGAAGACTAATAAATATACTGCTAAGATGATAATAGAAATGGAAGGTCATATTATATAGGACATAACATGCCCATCCCCTTGAACCAAGTGTTGTCCTCAGCACTTTATTAACTCTTAATAGTTTTGCATGAAGAACTCATCTTCCCATGTTGCCTCTTCTATTGGGAAGTACTTCAACTATATGAGGTACTGAGTAATTGGTTGATTTCATATTTTCTCAATAATTTTAGCAATGATTGTTTTAGGCTATAGTATTAAATTTTTTTGGTCATCAATATCTGGTAAAATAGTATGGGTAGGATCCTGTCAACAATTAATTTTTCTATGAAAGAAACATGGAAAACTACATGTAAATGTAAATTATGTGGTAAATCGAATTTACAATACATACTTCTAATACTTTTGGACACCTTATTGGGACCATAGTACTTTGACTCTAATTTGTTGTCTATTTCTTGAGGGACATCTATTTGTATGGTTGAAGCCTCAAAAACACCCAATCTCCCACTTCAAATTCCATTTCACTTCGATGTTGTTCTTCTTATTGTTTCATCCTATTTTGTACTATAACCAAGTTACCATTAAATAATTGGAGTAATTCTTGTTGATTCTCAAAGTGATCTTCCATTGTATGAACCTTTTCTTTGTCTTTCAAGGATGATGTGATAAAAGGAGAATCATAGAAATAACGTGACATAATTGGTGACATTTTTATGAAGTTTGGAAATATGTGGTGTGCCACCATTTTGCTTAGTAAAACCACTTAACCCATTGTGTTTGTTTATCATATGAAAATAAATGAAGATACCCTTCTATGCATTTATTCACATTATCAATTTTCCTATTTGATTCATGAGGATGGTAAGAACAGCTAGGAGACAACAAATAATAAAACAATTCCTTACAAAAATTACAAGTGAAAATTGGATCTCTATCACTTAGAATAATATTGGGGTTTCCATGTAACTATTGAACTATATTCATGATTGTCATAGATATTGTACTTTATTTTAAAGGATAAGAAAGGGAGCATAAATGGGAATAATTTGTGAGCGTATCCACCACTACCATGATGATAGTATTTCCTTTTGACTTTGGTAGTGTTGTGATAAAGTCCATTGAGACCCATTTTGAATGATAACCTCGTATGGCTAATGGTTGTAAATGACATGGGGTATTTATTGTTTACCACTTCAATAGTTAATTTTCCCAACTTCGATAAAACCTTTGTCATTGAATGTGATTTCTTGGCCCGTGTCACTACAACAAAACCATGTGATTAGCGTCTCTTTTAGCTTCCTTTTTAGTGTCCACTATCACATTTAGTGTATTTTTCATCATTTTTTGGACAAAGTGGACACTTTTCCAAGGGATGGAACTTTCAATGCCGTTATTTGCATACCCTTTTAAAAGTTGGTGCTATTTTGGAATCTAATTAGCATCCCAATTAGCATTCCTTTTTAAAAGTTAGCGTTATTTTGGATGGTAATTAGCATCGCAATTAACGTCCCAATAAGCATCTCAATTAGCATCCCCATTAGAATTCCAATTAACCTTCCAATTAGCATCCCAATTAGCCTCCCTTTTTAAAATTTGGCGCTATTTTGGATGTCATATAGAATCCCAATTAATGTCCCAATTAGAATCTCAATTAGTGTTGGCGTAGCCTACCAACAAAGATTTTTCAAAAGGGGTTCCCACTCCATCGATGTCATGCAGTGCAGTCTCCCTGGGCACTGGCCCAGACAGGTTTTAGCGTTCTCAACAACATCTGTGAAGTAGACGAGGTCTCACCTAAGGCGTTTAAGGGAGAGCTGTTAGAACCAAGTTTTCAATAGTGGGGAAGGAAGACATGGGGATATGACTAGGGAGAATCATGACTTATGTGACCATTATACCATATTACAACATTAATCGTGGAACATTGTACCGCATCAAACAAGGACAAATATTACATAAACTTATAATCAATAGATCGCATTAACACAACAAGGAGAGACTAAATCGCATCATTGTGACAAAAACAGAATCATAGCACCATAACAGATCTATATAAATTGAATTGCATCATTGTAACAAAAAGCAGTGATGCCACATCATAACATATCCATGAAAATAGAGAAATATCAACCCACAGTCAGCACATCTTATATTAATCTTTCTCAAATATGCCACATCACATAATCCTTCTCCAAAACCGAAGATTGCTACTGAAGGAAACCCATACAAAATTATAGTCAAGACAGATGAATCTCCACACAACAGAGTGCACCAAGTGTGTTGTGATTCACCTAAAATCATTCTGTCGCTATCATCACAAAAATGGATCTATAAATAGGTTTATGTATTTACATCAAGGGTCAACTATTAACTAAATTCTAACTGCCACTCACCTATTACAACAAAAAATTTGTCAACATATACATAAAATATTTAAAAAATGGTTACGTCTTCGCTCATCGCGCTAAACGGCCCTTTTGTGGTACCGCATGAGCTTGTGCAGCTGCCACAATGCTATGCAACTCACTCACCNCCAACCCCTTTCCAACAGGCCTCCAACACAGTTTTGTGGCTCGTCCTCGAGCCACATCAAGTTGAAGGGTGTATGACACAGTCTTATCCTTAAAATTGACAAATTGTTGGGAAACTTCCTGAACTTGGAGCTATACTTTAGCAGCGGTATTCTGAAAATTACTCACCATTTACTTGACCGAGTGCTCCTCACTATCCTTGTTGCTGACCATTTATCGACCCTTCTAAACAACATGAAGTGTGGTGACAGCTTTAATATCCAACTGGACACCAATATCTTGGAATTCATCGAGCTGCTCATGGCGCTTTTGCTAGCGCTCTTGTGCACAGGCAACACGCTGCTGGAGATCCTTTAGTTTGGTGGCCCACATGATTTGTACCGTTAGTGATATGGCTTTCAGTGCTAACTTCAAAATTGTTAATTGACCCTCTGCTTCTTGCACCTGCACAGTGATTTGATCTAGTTGCTCATCTTGAACAATGCTCTCCTAGAACTGCGTGGTTTCCTCCATAATAGCTTTTGCCTCTTGCTCCATGTTTCCAAACTGAGTAGTAATTTTCTCAAGGGAGGCCTTATGCTCTGTAACCTGCTCTGGTGGGGTAGTGGCTTGTGCTTGAGCTTGAAGCAGCAAGTTATGGTCCTGAAGTTGAACCAAGGTCTACTCAAATCACTGGGCCTTCTTGACTGGGGTGAGCTCTGTGGTGGTGTCAAACATGTTTTGACATGCCTCAAGGATAGCCTCCTCCAATTCGCTATACCACGAATAGAGTTGTGCTTGTTCCACAATCAGACAATCTTGTGCCTTCTTGAGATTTGTATTCTTTGCAGTAGTCATTTGCTGCATCTGAGCCTGTGTTGGCTTGAGCGTGTTGATTTCTTGTAATTTCTCCTCGACCAACTGCACATGGACCTGGTGCAGCTTCGTGACATCCTTCTTTAGCTGCTTAGTATAATTTTGGGCTTCGACATAACCCACAGCCAACTCTTGTTGTCGTGTTTCCAACTCTAGTTCAGTGCCATGATGGAACTCAACCAATTATGTAGCAGACAGCTTGTTCAAGTCTAGATTCACTCTTTGGACTGCATGCAGCTACTGATGAACTTCTTCATTGCTCGCATCAATTGCAGTTGGGAAAAATTACATGTTCTAAACCTGGGGCTCAGTGCTGCTTGATGGGATATCCTGTAATAGAGGTTGTGCTGATGGTTGCTTGGAAACAATATCAAAAATGGATTCTAGCTTAGTTCTTACCGCACCAAATTCTGCATAGTTTGATTCACGGATTGTCGTAGTCGTAGCTATAGATGAATCCATGACAGCCTTGATAAGCCGCTGTAATTGATCTTCTAATATGGATTTAGTATCGCTGCCAGCCTCATACTCTTGTCTCCATTTGGTGCAAGTATCCTCCCACATCCTCTGTGCTGCATCTTTAGGGTCTATGAATGACTCATTTTTAGAGTCATGGATGCTTAATTCTAGTGGGGTAGGGTCTTCAGGGACTTTTGAGGGTATCTCATTATCTAACTCCTATTGACTCACCGGTATGTGCCAGTTGTGCAACCATTCTTCCACAATCGCGTCCAAATCTTCTCTGGTAATCTTGTAAGGCAATGGTAGACATTGCTTATCGGGATCTTGTCTAGCCTGAATATGAATGGAGCGGGGTCCAATAGAAAAATGAATGATCCTCTGATACTTAGACACCGTGTAGGGATAAATTCTTGGAACGACTATAATGGCCACCTACAATGCCTCCCAATAGATCCAGAAATGAATAGTGCAATCTGTTTGGTGACTGGGTTCCTCAAACCACCACAAGTTTTGATTACGAGCAGCACAAAAAACCTTGGCTACCTCAACCATCATTGGCTAATAGTCCTCTGGGTCCATCCAAGCAACCAGGGCGATGAGAATCAAAATCCAACTATAAAAAAAGGGGATCCCACTCTGAGTAGTGAGTGCATCTTCAAGTAACAGATTCAACAAAAATAATGACCAATTCATTTGAAATCCCTTCGGACATTTCTAACCATAGGAAACAACTCCTGAATTGCATTGGAAGGGTCGATCACCATGAACAACTTTGCTAGCCAAAATTTTTGCACCGATGCACACCGCCTGAGAGTTGATACTGTCAATGTGATACGCGCAACCAGACCATTGTAAACCGAAGTGCTCCTTCAGCTGCCTTAGCAGTATTTTGTCTGTATCTCATCCACGAATATATTGTGTCAGGTCCTCCCTAGACTTAGGCATTCCAGTAATACTGGGAATGAAGTTGACCATGACCGGTATTGGTGTAGTCATCCAAAGCATCCCTCCATGGAAAGACCCCAATAGTCGCTTCACACATTCATGAGCTTCATTTAGACGACCAAAGTGGGGCATATTGATGAGCCCCAATAACCCAGACTTCCCTAAGCCACTGTCCCATGGCTTTGGAATTCACTGAATTGGACCATCAAGTGCTGTCATGATAGATTTGTAGGGCTCGTCCCAGAAATATTTAACTAAAATAAATTCATGATTGTCGAGCTTGAGTCTCTTCAATGCAAAGATGATATCGAATGAGCATGTCATCCCTTTCAGTAGTGGTGGCAACTTGGGTAGATACTTCTGATTCTTCGATGGTTGTCGTGGCTTGGCACCTGGCCGCATGGGAGAAACGTATCCCAAAATATCATGCACTGAGACACCCCAGGGTTCCATGGACTGAAGAACTATTTTGATCGACAACTCCATCTGGTCAGTTCCTTCTCCCTGCATTTGCACAAATGTGCGAGTTTTCCACTTCTCTAGGGGTGTCAGACTGGGTCTCTGAGCCTGTCATTTCTGCTTCAGAATGGATGAAGAGCCCACTAGCATACTCATAATTTCCTCTACTATAGCTGTGGGCAGAATGGGGGACCCATACTCACTTAAAATATCAATACCGTCAAGGTCGCTCAGCATCCCTTACCTCCCAAAACCTAAATATTCACTCAATAGCTCGAACTATACTGCTCTAAACACTCTGCACAATACTCAACACCAAATTCACCTTCTACTTCTACTCTCATAAATGAACAATGCCATCAGATGCATCACGCACGGTATTTTATAGTTATTTCAATTCTAAATCCATCATTACCAAATATAACTACAACATTATTTCCAAATCGAGTAGTAATGAGACCAAATCCACCGACGATATTATGCGGCTAACGGTCAGATCACCCATTAATGCGGGTCACTTCAACAAGTGCTGGAGGCCAACTATTTTAACTACTTGCATTTATTACTTGATTTGACCATCTCATAGCTCTGCAACTATCACGATTGGTCGACGAACCACTGCCAACAACTTCATCATTGTGCAGCCTCGTTTCCAAGGCTCACCTATTTGTGCTGGACTTTAGAATTTATTTATTGATTTTTGAACAGCCTCTGTACTTCAGGTTGTGTGCAGCATCGGCCCCGTTCTATAGGGATTCAAGCGACTCCCATTAATGAGATTTGGCAACGTGACATCATCCAATTGGTGCAGCTGCACGTCGCCTCCACAGGTAATAGACTGAACAAGATAGGGACCTGACCAATGCATTTATAACTTACATGTATGCTGAATAAGATTACTGTCATATAAAAACACCAAATCTCCTACCGTGAACTATTTTTTCATAATATGGTGATCATGCCATGCCTTATGTTGATCTTTCACAACTTGTTGTTGGACGGTTGCGATGAAACGATCCTTGTCAAGCTAAATCAACCACGCAACCCATTCTTCTAGTGCCTCCGTGTCAGCCATGTCCATTGCTGCAGCAATGTGCAAGCTGGGAACGATCTACTCCATCGGCATGACTACCTCTTACCCATAAACCAACTTAAATAGTGTTTGACCTATGAGTCATTTGCACATAGTGCGATAGGCCCATAAAACGATAGGAGTTTTCAAATCCTGGTCATTGCGGTTGGTGTTACAAACCTTGCCAAGCACTGTCTCCAAATTTTTGTTGAAGGCCTCAATAGTGCCATTTGCCTATGGGTAGTATGGAGTACTTCGCTTATGATGTACCTAAAGCTCCTCGGTTAGCACTTTTACCATTTGATTGACAAAGTGACTTCCTTGGTCACTCATCAGGATCCAAGGACATCCAAAGCATGTCACAATGTTCTCAAAAATAAACCGTGCTGCTGTGGAGGAAGTACAATCAACAACTAGTGAAACCTCCCCCCACTGAGTTAGGTAGTCAGTTGCAGTAATAATATAGCAGGCACCAGTGCGCTTACTTGGTGGATTGATAGGAGCCGCAAAGTCGACGGCCCATTTATCAAACAGTTGAAGAGTCATTAGCGACATCTCTTCTCTCTGCGATGGTTTACCAACCCATTGGCAAACATCATAGATTCTAGCATAGTCTGTGGCATCATTATGCTATGTGGGCCACCAAATCCCATCACGCAGTACCTTTCAAGTAGTGGCATGGCCTTCGTAGTGACCTCCTACAACCCCTGCATGTGCTTGTGCTAGAATGGGAACTTGCTCATGCAATAAGAAGCACCATTGCAATATCTCATCTGGTCCAAGTTTATATATTTGTCCTGGAATGAGTGAAAAATTGGAAGCTTTTACGACTAGTTGTTTCTTTTGGCTAATCGACATATCTCCAGGGGAAATGCCAGTAGATAAAAATTGAACAATCAGTGCACAGTAATCATCTACGACTTCAACTTCGAACAAATGCGCATTTGGCATCCCATCTTTAGTATTGATTGGCTCTTCACCATTGTGAATACGTGACAGATGATCCAGGCCAGCATTCAACCGTCCTAGCTTTACCACTATTTCAAAATCAAATTCTTGGAACAAAATCAACCATGGATAGATTCTCCCCCCCAACATAGGCTTATTTACTAGGTATTGCAAAGAAGAATGATCAATAAACATCTTAAAGTGTCCACCTAATAAATAGTGCTTGAAGTTTTGCAAAGCATAAACCATGACTAGGCCTTCCCTTTCAGTGGTGGTATGATTTTGTTCAGCAAATGATAAATTTCTACTGGCATATGCGATTGGGTGATCCAAGTCTCCTTCACCTAGTTACGCAAGAACAACTCCTAGTGAAGTAGAAGAGGCATGAACGTGTACATGGAATTCCTTATTCCAATAAGGAAAAACTAGTATTGGCGCAGAAGCCATCTTGGCCTTTAGGGTATCAATGCTGCCTTGACATTCTTGAGTCCCTTCAAATGCAACATCTTTCTTTATAAGCTTCTCCATAGGAGCGTTAATTGTAGCATATACCCTAATAAACTTGCGATAGTAGCCTATATGGCTTAGTGTTGATCAGAGCATATTTACATTCGTCGATGGTCTTAAATTGCGGATCATTGCAATATTTTCTATATCTACCAATAGACCCTCTTTGCAGATGATGTTCCGAAGTATTATACCAAAGGGTGAGAAAAAAATACATTTATTGGAATTCAATGCAATATGCTACTATCAACATCATTACAACATTAATCGTAGATTGTCCAGATGGTATTTAACCAAGTCGTAGAAGGTTCAGTCATCCATATAGACCTGCAAGAATTTCTCAATAAAATATTTAAATATTGTGACGACTACGTGGGACAATACGATGGGTTCATTTTTCATCCCAAATGGCATGAGAGTATATTGGAAATAATCCCACTCAGTGACGAATGTAATCTTGTGGTGATCCTCTTTTGCGGTCTAGATTTGGTGGTAGCTCAAAAATCCCTCTCTAAAGGAATATACCTCTTGGCCACCTACACCTTCTAGTACTTTGTCTATGAAAGGGGCCGGGAATGGATCATGTACACATGCATCATTCAATTTTCACAGATCAACACATATGCATATTTCTCCCATCTTCTTGTCTTTGACTACCACCGGACTTATCCATTCTGATTCTTCTACTAGTTCGATGATCCTATCATCGAGCATCCTATCAATCTCAGCTTTCACGTGATCCGTATATCATGGGTTCAGTCTATATGGCCTCTGGTGGACAGGTTTTGCCTCCAGCTTGAGAAGAATATTCATTTCTCCCAAGTCACCAAGTATCCCCTTCATCTTTGAAAACCACATGGGGAATAGATCCTGCAATTCATGCAGTAGATCTGTGATTTTCCATGTCATCTATTTGCCCCAATAGTCTCCCACATTGGAAAATTTTGGATTTTCTGCCGTCCCAATGTCAACTTTCTGAATGCTCAGCAGCTTGTTCATCGAGTCCGTTGATATTTCGGGAGTGACGACACTGCGAATTCCCTCAGACTCGAGGATATTAACATGCCGCAGCTCATCATCGCTTTTAGGTTTCCTCGTCAAGTTGTAGCACATCATCATGGATTGGACAGGGGAAGGTGCATGGGGATCAACTGGGTATGCGACAGGGGTGACTTTTAGTACTATGTCACGGATAATGTGTAAAGAATTACATACCTTAGCATAAGTATCCTGGAAGCTAAATGTCTGCTCAAAGCAAACTGACAACTCCTCCAAAGTGGTAATGGTTCCATGCAACTCTGCTGCCACGTACTAGGATCTTGGAATTTCTTCTAGAATGTGGAAAAAATCATGAACCCACTCATATCTGGGTCGCGATTTCCATAACACCTAATATTCAATCAAATGACTGGAAGGGTCATTTTTTCCATCAAATATCCCAGCATGGTAGACCTCTATATGCCAAAATGGACCATCATCAATATGCGACACTGCTCCTAGTCATGGATAGTTTGTTTGTAGGTCACCCACTAGCGGGCTAGAGTAGGCTTCAGTGCTATGTTAAGAGCCAATATTATTTGTGGTTCAAACACATTCTCTTTGAATTCTTGAAAGAACTTACAGATTCCGGGAAGTCCTTCATAAATGGGAAACTCGATGGTCTCAGTGGAAACATGTCAGAGAGACTGTGTAACCAACCCAAACTTTCTGAATGATACCTCATGCATCCGATTCTACATATTTTTTATAGCATCATTAGAGTCCAAGGATGAAAAACCTGCGCTACTCCATCCAAGGTCGCTATTGACAGTGGGATGGATATAGTCGTCAGATATGTTGTACGCATGATCCCAAATCCTTCCAACTTTGTCCTTTACTGGTTCAATATAGCTCCATTCTTCATGGGGGTCTATAGGAGCAATGACCGTAACATCCTGGTTTTAAAATGTCATAACTTGGTTTTTGAAGTTGATAACTGCCATGCTATCATTATCCCACCCAATTCCTAGTAGTGCTGGATAGGAACCACCATCTTCTACAACTTCTACCACATCATAGTCACCGTGCTTTTTCATACCTTCAATGTCAACAACCAAATTTGAGACCTGACCAATGGGATGAACCTTTGCCTGGTTTGCTAACTGTAGTTGTACTGGTTACCATCCTAGTGTTGGTTTCCCCATCAATTCCTAGGTTTGCTTTGTCATGATGTTTACATCAGATCTAAGGTCCAAAATGACCAATCAACCTCATAATTACTGATCTGAATATTCATCCTCATTTCCTTGACCATCTTCCTTTTTTGTAGGGAATTCACAGCGGAATCCTTTACTGTCTTATTCGAGAGCTGTAACATTGTCTCAAGCTCGACAAGGGCATGCAAGTCCCTTGCAAGCAATAGACAACTGTAAAAAATCTTGTGCAGAGTGCCATGCTACCGCGATGGTCCTGATTCTACAGATGGATCAAAAGTGGAAGGAATATCAAGAATTGGAAACTTACTTGGATTTCTCCCAATCGCTTGCTTCGATTCAAAGAAAGTGTCTTTTCCTATTTCAATATCAAATGTAATTTTTTTCTTGCCAGCAAGTCGCACTAGTTGCTGTGGTCCATCATCAGCAGTTGCTATGCTAGCATGAGTGACAATCCCGATGTTGACATCCTTCATCCTTGGTTCTGCATGGATTGCTGCAACAGTTGGTCCTTGATTCAAGTTTTGGGCTTGGGCTCTTGGAAGGTGTTGATTTAGTAGATGATTCATCACTTGATTCATTGGTATATTCTGATCCTGAGATGGGTTCTAAGTCTGCGTCTGGTTCTGTAGTTGGATCTGACCTTGCAAGGGTGGCTAATTCTGCACTTGGAACAGAGGTTTATTCTAATTCAGGGTGTTCTACAACTGGGGAATATGGGAAGCTTGCCATTTTGTGATCAAATAAAGACAATTCTCGATGTTATTATCACTGGATACACAATATGTACACTACGCATGAGGACATTCTCTCTAATAGTTTTCGAATACCCCACATGTATAACACTAAATGGATTGCCGACCTCGGTCGCCTCCCCAACCAAAGCCTCCGCCATGGCCCCTAAAGTCTCCATGAAATCCTCCACAAGTGCTTCCCTGTTGAAACTATGTTTGAGGAAACTATTGTGGAAGGCTTGGTTGCTGCTGAACATAATGTACAGCTTGTGGCTGATTATAATCTGGTCGTTGCACCTGGCTATATTGTGGTTGTACTACTATTTGCGGTTGTGGTGCATACTGTGACTGTGCTACAAACTATGGCTGAGGTTGCATACAGATGAACTACAATGGAGGCGGTGGTGTATACGGTATCTTTGTTGCTAGTTGTGCTACTTGCAGCGATGCCTGCGCTGTTCAGTGTTCCTCCCTTTTCACGAGCTATGAATCGTATGTCCTTTCTTGAAGCAAATCTTAAGCGTAGCAGTTCATGTTGTCATCTCCAACTGACTAACAAAATGTATAGTACAAATTTTTTTCTTTGGAAACCATATTCTGCATGTAATCACAGTTCGTGTTTCGATGCCCATAGACCTGGCACATGCAACACCATGGTGCACTAGCACCACTCAACGGGTTAGGGCCTCTCGATAGTAAATAAGTTCAGAATCTCAAAGAGGTATCTTTGGTATGTCTGCCTACATGGAAACAGGTAAATCAAATATCATCGTGATCCTCTTTGGAATTTTTGATGTCTTGTAGATGCAGTATTAGATTGGCCAGCTGCACCTCAATCTGATTCATTTCAATGGGAGTTTCTCCTACTGGTGATGCTTCCAATTTCATCACGGTCTCTAGAGCCTCACTCTGTGTCACAATATTTTTCTACATTAATGGTTGTCGAATATGTGGGACAAGCGCTGCAATGAACCATTTATTGTGTTGGAAATCGCTCATCTGAAAACTAACCTGATCCATCAATGTCTTAAATCGTTGATCAAAATCCCAAATCGTTTCATTGGGAAATTGTTTGATCTCTTTCAATTCAGTAATGTACTGAGCTTCAGACTTCATCTTTTTAAATTCCTCAAATATCCCTATCTCGATCTCATCTAATGTTTTTGTAGTACCTCCCTGAGGTACTTATGTGAATGTCATAAACCATTCCAATGCACGATCCCTCAGAGTAGTGGCTAACTAACTTTTCTTGACATCATCATCAATAGTTTGTCAAGAAGTCCACATGCTTCACATAAGAACTAGTATTGTTTTGGATCATCAGTTCCATTTCCATTGAATATTTTCAACTTCATCTCATCGCCCTCCATCCTGGGTCTTCTTCCTCCAGCTGGTACTCTATTACTATAATGTTGTTGACACATCAAGCAAGTTTACATAGAATGCACGTTCCTTCCTTGTGGTGGAGTAGTGTGTGGAGGAGTAGGCAAGCTACTACTGGGGTTTGATCCTGTCATTCTTCCAGGTGTAGCCTGGGCTTTAATATCTTCGTCATCACAGAAAGGTCACTTCGTCCTATGTGGTTGTTCTTCACGATATCGCACTTCAACTTTAGCAGGACTGTAGCAGATATTTCTCCCTTGCTACGGGGTAGGAATGGCTACCTTCCATCTATAGGATGGAAGGGTAGGTTCCTGCAGGTGAAATGAAAGAAAAACAAACGGAAAGAAAGTAAAGGACAAGCAAGAAATGGAATGGATGGAAACCCCTCTGCAAACAATGTTAGGGTTAGCTTCACCAATGTGCAAACAACTATTGGAAACAAAATACCTGCAAAAACAAGTTAGAAATAAACTTGCAAACAAAAATGGGTTAGGAAAAACTATAAAACACTCAAGCAAATACAAGAAAAGAACACTGGTATACCTTCTCTTTGGTGAAATGGGCCACCATGCACTGGGTTGGAGAAGCACCTCTCTTGGATGGGGGAGCTATGGCTCAATGGAGAGTGGAGAAGAGGGAGTGTGGGTGGCTTGAGAGACAAAAGGTCTCAAGCCATCCACAAGAATCATAATAGTATGCAAGGGATGAATGTCTTGAGAGTGACCCCCACTCCTCTATTTATAGCTTTTTTGGGGATTTTTAGGGTTTTAAGCCCCAGGTTTGGGCTTTAGCCCCTTTTTTTGGGATTTATCCCCTAGGAGAATTACTTAGGCTCCTTTTTGGGGTTTTTAAGCCCTTTTGCTCATTTTAAAGCCTTTTTGAGGGTTTGGGGTCTAATGAGGTGATACGAGGGTCACACATGGGTGTCCTTGGGTGGTGTAGGCCATGTAGAGTTAAGTGAGGGATTTTTTGGGTTAACAGATTGCCCCCTGATGTGTGAGGGCAGGAGCTCATCATATGGCTAACGGACATCATAGGATTTTCAATGGAGAGGTGGTGCTTCAGGGGTTGGGGCATCGTCTCTTTTCATTTTTTTATTAATATGGTTCCCATCAATGGGTGAGATGAAAATAATGTGTGACATGTATATGGATGAGACAGGATATCCCATGCTTGTGCCAATGTAAAAAAGAATAATGTGATATATGCTCTAAAGTACAAGAGTTGATCATATACAACTGATGATACATAGTGGTTTCCTTAATGTGAGGATGAATACAATACTAATCTGAAAAACTGCTACATTGGACCCATGGAATTCTCATCGAATGCTATATCTTCATGACTGATGGCCTGCTGGATCTGGAATGGTACATAGCTGTATGGACTCACTGATGGAGAGTCGGAGTCTCTGTGGTACAAGTATGTTGCATCAATCATAAATCTATATAGAAGTGTTTCTGGGGCTTCTGAATACTCTCTCCAACGCAAACCAAAAATCATAAGGGACATAACATGTTAAGGTCCCTTGAGTAGACTCACTAGTGTGCTAGAGTCAGGTGACATCCAAGGTCTTTGACCAAATACTGTACGGACCAAACCCTATATGAATTGCAATGGTGCGATGATGTAGTTGGAGTCGAGCACGTGAGAAACAACCATCCTAAGAGGCACTAAGGACTCCTCTCAAGTGGTCCAAGGAACTCATTAATGAGGTTAATGAAACAAAGATACAGGGACCTCTGGGTCTATCCGATTGAATATGTGTGTTATCATCGACAAAGGGAGACCTACCCCTGGTCAAGGTAATGATGTTTCCTTGACCAGAAGCGCAAGGGATATAACCAAAAGATGTGAGACAATCTGTGGATTGACCCACTGAATGGAGGGGGGAGGAGGGGGAAGGGAAAGAGTTGAACAGGGGCAGGGGGAGTGTGGTAGACTCAAAATTCCTTCATTTAGGGTATGATGGCAGGGCGGACTGGACAGTGAATGAAACTGACTTATGGGAATGGGATCATAGCTGTAATAATGGGAATGTCACTGCAGATGGGAAATAATTTGGGGAGGTAGACACTTTAGATATTCATGCGATCCAAGGAAGGCACATTGCAGAGTACTCTGAACAAAGGTGACCAAAAGTGGGAATGCTGCCAAACTATTTTCTATGGGGTGGTGTCTAGAGACATTGTTGTGGTACAATCTCATGGATTTTTGGCGAGCCCGAGAAAGTAAATGCTCGATTGTGCTTTCAATTTTAGAGATTATGAAAGCACGAAGAAGACTCTAGTGGGGGATCTTTTTCATTGGTAGTCTCTTGTGCCCAAAAAAGGATAAAAGTATACATAAGAGAGCTCGCCCATCCTGTAGGGGATGAGAGACTTCTTTACCACTGGTAGTCCAATCAGGCCAAAAAAGGTTAAACCTATACTCATTGGATGGTCATTAAGATACTTTTATGAGCATGAACGAAACCAAGTTTTCTCGGCAATATTTTCTTAATGAGAAGACAAGAAAAGAGCTTAATGACAACCCATGGTGAGCTTTTTCGTAAAGTTGGGCCCCTCTGCCCGACAAAGCATAAAAGTATGCAGAGGGGAATGGTATTGGCTTGAATATGCCAATGTGGTCCTTTTCATTTGATGGCCTACATAGTTTGTAAAAGGAGATAAACAAGCTGATGTAGATTCCCTTTTCTATACTTTGACGAGTAGGAAAGGAAGCAGCTGTGCTCGGCCATATTTTCATTGTTTTTAGCAGTCAGAAGAGAGCTTAAATGAAACTCTAGTATGGTCAACCGATTGCGGTGGCACAGGAAGTGCCCCATGTTGGGACGCTGGACAATGGTCCAAAAGTCATCCATGCAGTGTGGATGGAGCATATGGCTCCCAAACATACCAATACATGAACAAGATAGATCGCAGCAGAGGCCACACAAGTTGGTGCGACAGAGGCACACGAACCGAGGTGGATCTCAGATAGAGATTAGGAGAGCTGTGTGTGAGTTGTGGTGGATGAACTTGAATACATGTGATGTGAGTGCAAGTTTTGGGGAATTTTTGGGTAGGGGGCTGACCCAGGTTCTATGCTTGTATCTTCGCACCAACAAACCAACCCACAGTGTTGGCCCTTTCGGCAACAACCTGCGAACATGTTGCAGTCTCACCCGAAACAGCTATGGGGTGTTGTAGAATCAGTTTTTTGTAGGCAAAAGAGGGATATTACTATACATTTATCCTTAACAAAGAATAATTATGCAATACAGAGCTTCGATATTCACTTAAATAGCTTTGCAGTTTTAGATAAAAAGATAGTTTCTTACTTAACCCTTAACTGGTAATTCACAACGAAGTTAGTACTTAGCAATTTATCTTATTCTATCATTCATCTACTTATCAAATGCATAAAAAAATAATAGGAATAAAATAAAAAGAACCATCACAACATAAGATATACGTGGTTCACCCCCAGTGTAGGGGCTACATCCACAGAATTGCGTTTATATTCAGCAATTTACAAACACATAGTTCTGATCTACGCACTCAGCGACAGATCTTCTCAACAACCCGAAGCTGCACACTTAGCTACAAAACCTTTATTCTTAAACCCTCTGCGCACTCAGCTATAGAGGTCATCCACGCACTCAGCTGGGACTTAACCTTAAACCCAAAAATAGACCTTAGCTTCTTCGCATCACATCATCATAACACAAATCCTACTTCACTCCTTTACATAAGTGCCTATTTATACAAGTGCACTATTACAATACCATGGGCTTAAACCATGGGTACCCAAAAACCATGGGAGATTTACAAAAAGAGGGGCTTCGACCCAACCCCAAAGCCCCTAAGACTATTTTGGACAGCAACTCCACTTACAAGCTTCGCACCAAAACCACGGAGTCACCAAAATTAAGGACCTTTAAGGTCCTAGCCCCAACAGGAAGTTATATGCCAAATACATGCAAGATAAATAATTCATTTTCTGGACAATGGTCCAGAGATCCGCATATGGTGCAGTGGATGAAGTAGATGGCTATAAATAAAAATGATGTTCCTTAATGAGTGGTGGCCCGAGAACCCGCATGAGTAGCGGTAGGGAAGAGTGATACAAGCACAGGTCTACAAACACTTGCATCACCATGTTGTGGCTCATAAATCGAGGTGACTTCTGGGAGGCAGTCCCGAAATTTGTCTATTAAAAATGAGACGATGGTCTCATAAGGCGATAGAAATTTGAGCTCGGAGGTGTGAGAGGTGTCTCGAATAGGTTCCAGGTTACTTTGGATAAGAAGCTAATGGTGCTGCCGCTTGTTAACACTCAAAATGTACCCAAGTTGCAAAGGTAAATTCCAAAGGTAACAACAAAAACCACTTCATAAAGAAACTGGCTTTCCTTTCCAGAGAGGGATCTCTAAAAATATAGATTTAACAAGTCCAGATATGAAATCAATACTCAAAATTTATATAGACGGTTGAAACGATACACATAATCATTGGGAAATGGAGTCAAATATACATAAAGGTATCACAAAATCGTATGCATGAGATTTTATCATAGGCAAGGTAAGCACTTAATCATAGTCATTCATTTAGTTCAGGTGGAATGGAAGAAATAATGAACAATCCATCAATACAGAGCATCAGAATATGAGTTCCATATTAACTTTAGTAGAAACATTTATAAAATATATGAAACAATAGTCAGAGCATAACGAGTATGAATTCCAACCATTCGATACTACGCTTCAAATACGAGGAAAACAAAATGGAATGTAACACTGGAAAAATGATCACAAAAGAAAGAAAGTATAGACTGTGATGTAAATAGCACAAGAATATCTGATAACCCACATGCATTCAACTTTGTTATTCAAAAATTATATGTCTTCAAAAACATTCATCAACAAATGGGTTCCAACCCCCATTTCATAAAGTAAATGGAAATATATACATAAATGATTTCTTCTCCCAAGAAGATTTAATAACTAAATAACCTGCTGAATCAAAGTCTTTGTAACTATATTCCTAAAAACTAGGAATAAACTAATTGCTTTGATCCTGACAGATCATTTAATTAAAATCAACTCGGTAACAACAAGGCCCGAACAAGCAGCTCCATAGCGCGCAACACCTGTTTTTACGGATGAAGAATATACTTTGTTTTTCCGAATATTTCCATGGCTCTCCATTGTTTCATGCTTGGGACATCGTACTTAATCATTTCTTGAATAGACACTTCCAGATCCATATAGGATTCATAAGACATAGTAGGAAACCCTCCTCTGACGATTAGAAATTTATGCAATATCTCAAAGTCTTCTGTTAACTTATCCACGATGACCTTTCCCATCATCCCCTTTACCAAATCATCAAATTTAGAGTGATCCATATGGATTTGCACTAGCAGGCTATGATAATGTTCTTGAGAAAAAATTCTCCCTTCTTCCTTCCAGAAAGAAGGAAGGCCATCCTCAAACAATTCTTTAAAAGCATTCCTGAAATCATTAATTTATGAGGTCATCTCGTCAGCCTTAACTTGTACTGTCTTCATAAGATGATGTTTATGAATAAACCTTTCTGACCACAGTACCATTGCCACTCTGTCTTTGATTCCTATATCTTGTAATTTTTGATAGGTTAATGAGTTTAAGAAATTCAATGCATCCTGCGCTATGCCAAGGGGTTTCTTCTCCATGGTCTCATTTACTAGTTTCAATCTTTGATTGGCTAAATTAACCAATGTACTTTGATCATCAATGAAATTCAAATAATGCCTGAACTTAGTAATTTCCACAGACAACGTATCCCATATTATGTGTTTAGCTCCTTGGAGAGGACCCTTTCCTGTATTCCTTTCTTTTAATTCGTTAAGCTTCTTTTGTAATTGACCTTTATCATGTAATATCTTATTCTTACTTTCAGTCATTTTGGTTAGCTCAGATTTGATTTTTTCATTTTATTCTTTCAACTCTCTTATCTCTACATCTTTCAAGATGACCTGGTACATGGGCTCTAGTAAATCATTAGTGGAAAAATCATTTAAAGGATTTTCAATATTTACAATAGTCAAATCTTCATCAGTGGGATTCTGGCTCATTAGTTTTTCCATAATCTCTTTTTCCTCGTTTTGGTTTTTTTTTCAGCCGTGAAATTTTTTCTATTAACTCATTTCACTCTATTTCCCATCTGTTCTTTTATTCTTGCAATTTCAAAGTCTTACCTTTGTACTCCATCATATCCTAATGAATCTTATCCTTCTCCTCCTGCAATGCTAACAACTATGATGATTGAACATGTTCTGAACTCGGGATTTTCAACCTTTTCTTTAGTACTTGGAGGGCATTATATTTTACTTCTAAAAGTCTTGTGATGGCCTGGGTGTTCCCTGTTTCATCCCCTGAGCTTACGATATCTGCTTACAATTTATTTATTTGAATAGAATTAGCCTTGTTCTCAACCTTTTCGTGTTTTAATTGGACCTCTAATTTGTCAACCAAAACTTGCAACTTGTTAATTTTTACCATAGCATGCAATAAATCTGAATAAATAATATATCCCGTTTGTTTACGCAACTGTATTTTATTTGGTACACTAATTTTGTCTAATCTCATGTCCATTTCAGCCACTTTCTTATCACTTACCATAGCTAGTTTTAAAGTATCTATTTCTACGTCCTAAGTAGAAATCAGGGATGTCTTTGGATTATTCAGACTTCTCACCCGTGGGAGTAGATTCCTGGTTTCTTCTAGGGACTGTCTTTGCTTTTCCACATAGCTACTCATGAATTCTTCTTTAAATTTAAAAACTGAACCTGATTCTGCATTATCTACACTTTCAAAAGAAAATTGATTCATCTGTACATATTTCTTCAGAATCAAAGCAACCCTTTTCAATTCATCTGAAACTACTTCACTCGAAATTTTATCATCTTGAGATATTTTGGTCTTCTTAT
The DNA here is from genome assembly GCA_001517045.1 of Pseudotsuga menziesii. Lineage (NCBI taxonomy): Eukaryota > Viridiplantae > Streptophyta > Pinopsida > Pinales > Pinaceae > Pseudotsuga > Pseudotsuga menziesii. Next base: position 106,855 of record LPNX010595878.1, on the reverse strand, counting down.
GTGAACTGTCTTCATCTATTTCCATACTTTCAATCTTAGAAAAACTTCTTTTAATCAAAATATTAGAACTATCTAGCATTTGAGATACTACAACTGATCTACTGCTCGTATTCTCATCGTATCCTAGAATTTCCACAAAGTAAAACAAATTGGCTGCTTCCTTCAAACCTTTAACAACCTGGTGATCAAATGGTTTATTTTTATTTTCTTTCTTTCTTAGAGAGATTATATGATACACATCATAATTGCCCCTTTGTTCCCTTTGAAAATCCATGTTTTCCACTAATTTCTCTACTAATACCAATGCACCCTTGTTTTTGAAAATAAAAGAACCAACTTTAAGAGGGAACTTGATATTGGAATATTTTTTGAAAGCCCCGAAATGTGCCTCTTCTACATGAAATCTCTATCTCATGTATTCCAATGCAATGATCCTAGGGGTAAGGAAAGCAGGAAGTCTGTAAGGCTCTCCAGTAAAACCGTATATTCTCAAAACTGTAAAGTCTTTATACAAGAACCAATCTCCAATCCTATCCTCAGGTGAAGATTGCATCATACTCTTCATTTCTTCCAATACTCTAGCTAATACTTCGTCAAACAGCAGCTTATATATTTCTGACATAATGGAGTTGACAAATTCGAACATATTGATTTTCTTAAGCAAATATGAAGAGAATATAGTACTCAAGAAATGCAATTTAGTTACATTCGAGCATAATAACATGTTAAACAAGTATGATTGATACTTGAAAAATATGACTTTTGAAAACTCGACTAATTGGATATGGATAGCTTCTGCTAGATACTTGTCTAAACTAAAAACATGGACTGGCTGCGATTCAGACCCAATACTAATTGAACTCATTTTTAGTAAGAAATCTAAGACAACTTCACTAACATGACAGTCATCATCTAGACCTAAAACCTAACAGACCAAAGACACAACCAATTGAATTCCTCTTTGAAGATGTGGATACGATACGGCAAGAAGAGACCTTCCAGTGACTGACCTTCATTAAGAATGCTAGACAAGAATTTACATCGAACTTCAGTTTTACAACTTCTGTACACTTCAGCCAAAACAGACTCATTTACAGACTCACGATTATCAGGGTAATTATTAGGCAAATTCAGGGTTTCACGGATAGCTTTTGCATCAATTCTACAGAATATCCTGGACGTGGAATGGCTTACAATAATTCTCTCAGAAGAGGAATAATTAACTGCACACCACTCAGCTAATTCAGAAAAGTGTAGGGTCTGCTCAAGGTAAAAATGATACAGAAACTACTTCCAAGCATTTAAATTGTCATTTCCCTCCGAATTATATCGCCACAATCTCTCTTTAATAACTGATACATTTCCCATAGACAGAAATGGATCGTATACTCCTCTATCTCTATCAACCAAGAAATCTTCTCTTTCATCCAGAATTCAGTTAAACCCTTCTAACCCTTTTTCTTTATCAATAATATAGAAATGATAGGAATCCTATGAATAAAGCTCGAGTATTTGAGGTTTACCTGTGACTGTAATTGCATATACCCGAAGTTGACTGTGAAAGGGTGATGGGCGGTCCTTTTCATTTGTCCCAGCATGTAGAACAATAAAAAAAAATTCTTCAAATAAGTCAAATTCAATTTATATAGAAGTCCATTCTGGAGACTCCCTTTAGTGGTTTTGCTCAAACCATTTTTCCCCACAGAATATACCACGAGCTGCCATGTGCACTGCGGTTTTAATTTCGCTACCGATTTTCTACTCCAACTGTCGTACAACTCTATCCTTCTGATCCGATCATGATTGTTGATGAATTTTCACTTTATTTTCAAGCCATCAGATTAATTTACATGTACACATTCCGCTAAGTGTTTTTGTTTTTAACAACGTGCAACTTCGTGGAGCGGACTTTTTACCGACCGCAGATTTTGCCGACCCAGTTTCATGGCCGTCGATCTTTGCATCCTGTTAACTATCTCCGCATGCCCTTATCTTCCGTGCATCTTCACAAAGCAGACCTATTATAAGCCATCTATATTCACCTCCTCGTTCTATACCATTGGATCATGTGATGATTTCATTGTTTATGCGCCCTTCTATCATACATTCACACTATTATATTTAACCAAAGTTCAAGCAACCATCATTTATTTTTACCATGCTTCCTTTGACACTCTGCTAGTTAGAGGTTGTTAACAACTGGCTCCATGTGGGGATGATATCCTCCCTGCGAGGTATCAAAGAACTCATAGACTAGGTTCCTGTCTTTAATCTTTTCATGATAACTTCCAAAAAATTCATCTTTCTTTTTTATATATTTAATAAAAAGAATGGCATGCGTCCTGAATCTTAGGGCTTTCACCCTGAGCTTCAAAAATATTCGGCTTACCATTTTTGCTGATTTCTAAATAAAAATAAATATTTACAGCCTATAATACAAGTTTTACCTTCCTTCTTAGGATAAGTAATGTTTCAGAAATATCCCATTGACAGGGTTACTATCTAGAGAAACCCCATTTGGATATTCCAAAAGAAATGCAATTTGTCCTCTGTACCCAGCAGTAACATAAGGACCCACCCACATATGATCAATTTTTCCATGTTTATCTTCTTTAGAAGCATCCCACTTCAGGACCAAGTCATCGATCTAAAACTGTTCTTCTTTCACCTTTCTATCAAAAGTATTTTTTATTTTTTTCTGATGTAATTGCACCTTATCATAAGCCTTATTCCTTTTCTCTTCTAGCTCAATGATCTAATTTATTCTCCTTTGCATGTGATTTGGTTCTTCTTGCTGCTCTTGGAAATATCTCATAACTGGAACACCTAACGACGCTGGAGAAGCAACTTCAGTTCCATACACCAGTTGGAAAGGAGACATTCCAATTTCCCTTTTGGTACTAATGATGTCATCCCATAAAGCATATTTGAGCTTTGTATGCCATGATATTTTATTATCTTCCAACAATTTCCTGATGATCCTTACTAATCTTTTATTTGAGGATTCGGCTAACCCATTTCCTTGCAGATAATAGGCAGTCAAATGATTGAGACTTATATGATATTTGTGACAAAAATCAATCATTTTCTTGGATTTAAAAGAGGCTGCATTGTCTTTTACTATTCTTTTGGGGCATCCAAATCTAGCCAATATGTTTTTCTCAAGAAAATCCATGATTATAGTTTCAGTGGATTTCCTAGTGGGGATCGCTTCAATCCATTTTGTAAAATAATCCGTAGCTGTCAAAATCCATTTGTGTTGTCCTGACAAATTGGGATTTATTTCGCCAATGAAATACAAACCCCACTGTTGGAAAGGATCTTCTATTGTTATTGGATTTAAAGGGAGAGGAAGTACTTTTCTCTTACCATCAAAAATTTGACACCGATGACACATGCTGGTTTCTTTATATACATCTGAAAATAATGTTGGCCAATAGTATCCTACTCTTAGAATTTTATTTGAAGTCACCTTCCAAGAATGATGCCATCCACAATATCCTTTATGAAATTCTTTGACTGTATGTTGATATTCATTTTCCAAAAGACAGTTTAGTAACACACCTCCGGGATCTTTCCAATAAAGATATCGATTTATAATACAAAATTTGGCAGCTTTCAATTTTACTGATCTTCCCCTTGACTTACTCAATCCTACTGGTGCTTGTAAATTTCGAAGGACGTAAAAATATCAGAGTACCATGGAGACGCCACAAAATCAATCATTAGTTCCACCTATGTATCCAACTGATTACATTGGTGAGATAAGAAATTAATTTGTAAAGATTCACAATTTGAATTTGTCATTGTTTTTGGTAATCCTTGTCCCTTAACCAGCTTATTAAGCTTTATCTCTATGACGTACTCCAGTAATGTAGCTATTCATTTTTCCCTTCTTCCTTCTGGATCAGGTTGTGTCAAAATTCCTTTCACTGCAGGAGTTGGAACATGTGCGATTACATGTGAGTGTAGAATATATACTCTGAAATATTTCAATGCCTTGACTAAAGCATATGCATGTTTCTCCATGATGTCATATTTCAATTCTCCATCCCTCAACATCTTGCTAAAAAATGCTATGGGTTGCTCCAAGTTCTCATCATTCTTCTGCAATAAAACCGCTGCAATGATATATTCTGAAGCATATGAAAATACTAAGAAATCTTTGGTAAAATATGGACTCACCAACACAGGAGCATCTGAGATTGCTTGTTTGATTTCCCAAAATGACTTCCTATCTTCCGCATTTCATTTTATTTCATGACCTTTTTTCAGTATATTTGTAATATTCATTAAGATCTCAGCAAAACTAGGCACAAACCTTCTTAAAAAATTCACCTGTCCCAAGAATGATTGTATTTCCTTTTTACTCCTGAGTTCTCCTACCTTTAAAATTGTGCTTACCCTTTCAGGATCAATTTTTATTTTGTCTTTAGATATTATATGGCCCAAAAAATTTCCTTCTTCGAATGCAAAATTGGACTTCTTTGGGTTCAATGATATACCAAATTTCCTACACTTCATAAATTTTTTTTCTAGATGATGAATATGTTCTCTATCAAATTTTGAATAGACGGTGATGTCATCCATATATATTACCACAAAATTCCCAATTTCTCCCGCAAACGCAATGTCCATGGCTCGCTGGAAAGTAGCTCCTGCATTCATTAAGCCAAAAGGCATCTTTGCATACATAAAAGTGCCCCAAGGTGTAGTAAATGCAGTCTTTTCTTGATCTTCAGGTAATACTTTGATCTGATTGTAACCAAAAAAACCATCTAACATTGAAATTCTCTCAGCTCCAACCACCTTTTGCAATATATGATCCATCTTCGGCAAGGGACAATTGTCCTTCATAGAAACTTTATTTAAATTCCGGAAATCTATACACAGTCTTATTTCTCCGTTCTTCTTTCTCACAGGAACCAGATTTGCAACCCACTTCAAAAATATTAGAGTTACAATGATTTTGGCATCAAATAATTTTTTAATTTCCTTCTCAATAATGGGAAGCAATTTAGGATTTATCCTTCTAAGTTTTTGTTTGAAAGGTTTCTCCCCATGTTTTATAGGAATAGTATGTTGTATTATAGATGTATCATACTCCTTAAGATTTTCATAACTCCAAGCAAATACATCCGTATGCTTCTTCATTAAATTCACATATTCTTCTTTTTCTTTTATAGGAAATTTTTTGGATAACTTTATAATCTTAGGATTCTCCTCAGTACCAATATTCCTATCTTCAACGACATTCTCGAGAGGTTTTACTTTAGGATTCTTAGCAACATCATTCTGATCAAAACATTTTTCCAAAGGAATCAAACCTCTTGGTATAAAATTATTTTTTAATTGAATAATATATTTTCCTCCTAAGGTTCCCTTTAATTTTTCAGCGCCATCCTTTTCATTTTTAGGTTCTTCATCATCTTGAAAGCTCTGACCCTTGTCATTTTCGATGTCAATATGAGTATTTATAAATTCTCCTAATAGTTCTAAGAACCTTCTAATATGCATGTCATCTTCAAATACTTGCCAATATTTAGAATTAATGGGAATAGATGGTCTATTCACAATATTCATCTGATATTCTTTCTGACCAACAATAGGGGTTTTAAATTTTCTAGTGGCTACTGCCAGAGAATCTGCCACAGTATTTTCATGTATGGAAACCACCTGAATTGTATGCTTTGTAAAAAAGTTGCCAATCATATCCCATACTTCATTTCTATAAGCCCTCATCCGGGGATGCCTGGTTTGATAAATATCATTCACTTGGTTTATCACCAATTCTGAATCTCCTAAATCCTTTATCCTCTGTGCTCCCAAATCTTTCAAAGCATGCAACCCCAGTAATAAAGCTTCATATTCAGCTACATTATTTGTGCATTCAAATGTTAATTTATATGATAGAGCTTTAAAATCCCTAATAGGATAAATTATATACACGCCTGCTCCAACACCTATTTTTGCCACAGATCCATCAAAGTACATAGTCCACAAACCTTCTCTTTTTTTGTTTTTCCTCTAAAACATCTTGTTCCATCACTTCTTTTTTATTTTCTTCGGGCTTCTTCTGCAATGTAGCTTCCAAATCATATGGGACAGTATCATTAAAAATGGAAGATCCTAAATCAGTATCAATAGCATATATATGATGAATTTTAGGCTTATCTTGACTGCTCACTACAGAAGTAGTTCTTTTTTCACTATACAACCTCTTACTTCCATCTTGAATAGGAATAGTAGCATATGACATATCCATTTGTAAACTACTATTCAACATTGAAGTCCAAGATCTTGACAGCAATACTCCAAACTTGGGTGGGATATCTGATACTACTACATACATTACTATGGTCTTAGATGGTAATTTATTCAGAGTTACTACCATATCTTTAATCAAGCCAAGACATTTTACTCTTCTGGAGTAAAAAAAATACAAATCTCTATAGGGTCTTATCACTTCCAATCCCAAACTTTCAACTACTCCCTTTGGCATTAAATTATGTGATGCACCCGAATCTAGCATAGCATTATGGACCACCATATCATGCACATTCAAACTCAAATAAAAAGGAGGGAATTCTTCATTATCTAAATTTTCAACTTTCGACCCAAATGAAATACTAGGATTATCATCATTCAATTCAAAAATATTAGATTGCAATTCTCCTTGACCTTTGACCATTTTTGTTATGGTATTTCTATATTCATTGTTTCTCAACAACTCATTAAATGGAATAGATATTTTTAACTTTGAAATCTCATTTTGAAAATCAAAACTAGAACCAACTCTTTCTACATCAATTGCGGTTACTTGCTTCATTCCCTTGTTTCTTTGTATCTCATTTTCAACTTCTTTATTTAGAACATACTCATTTTGCACTTCTTTTCCCCTTTCTACATTTAGAGAACTAGTGGAAGGCTGATTTGGATTTTCCTTCCCTTTATTTATAAAAACTTCCCTATTTCTCAATCTGATCTTCCTATGTACATCATCCATGGCATACAGGTAACCTCTTTGATAGTGTTCTATCTCCCTTTCAAATTCTTCATTTCCATCTTCATGTGAAAACATATTATGTTCTTCTTCAGTAAGATATATCTCTGAATCTAATTCTCCAAAAAAGATGAATTTCATTTTTAATAGGGTTTTCTTCATCAGCAACATAATTCTCAGGAAACAGTGGCATAATTTGCTGTTCTTCCCGATTCCTTGGGTTTCTCATGTCTCTCTGCCTATTTTGTGGGAGAATAGGAGGATTTGGTCTTCTGAAATTAGGATTCCTGATTTGAGGATCGACCTGTTCTCTGTTGAACACCCTATTATCCATAGTCAATCTATCCATCAACTTCTCCATCATCTTCAACATCATTTCAAATTTGATATCGGTGGTAGAAGAAGAAGCAGAGGGCAAATTTTCTTCCTTTTTCCTCCTATCAATATCTTTGTGTTTCATTTTTCCACTTTCCATCATATTCACTTCCACTTCTAAAGCATCTGTAAACATTGTAGCAAGAGTTGCTGACTTTCTCTCTCTCAATGAAAATGCAAAATCATTATTAAAGGCTCCAGAGTAATGTAGTTTAGTAGCGGCTATAGAAGGTCTTATGTCTTCTGGAATAGAATTATAAACCCTCATAAACCTACTTGAAAATTCATGAACAGATTCAAAACCTCCTGTTTTGAGACTATTATACTGAGACAAGAGTTGCAAAGGGTTTTGTTTGTCATCCCATTTGTCTAGGAATGCATTCTGGAAAGCCTAAAAATTCAATATATATCCATCTGGCAAGTCTTTAAACCATTTATTTGCCTCACCTAATAAAATTTGAGCAAATAATCATATTTTAACATCTGCATAATCAACTTCTTCCAAGTCAACAAAATATTAAAACCTAGCCACATGTTGCTTTGCAGTTATGTCACCTTCTCCATCAAATAAAGAAATTCTTTGGGAATAATTTTGAGGAAGGTCATGTAATAAAGCAGGAAAACGTAACGGATCAAATCTGGCTGCCACTGGTCTAGGTGGGTTCAAAGGAATTGAAGACTTTTGAATGTTTTGAATAGAAAGTGTTTCAACTTTCGTAGACTGTTGTAACTCTCTCCAAAGGGAATCCAGCAAATAAGATTCTAATCTAGGAAAATTAAATTCAGTATTTTTAAGATCAGACTCAGACTTAGTTTTCAACAAACTCCTTCCAACATTAACTTCCCATTCTGGATCAAAAATATTAGGAGAGTCTTGAGAAGATGATGCACCAAACAAAGGAAAATCTACTTTTTATTTATCCTTTTTCTTAAATAACCTTTCTGGATCTTCTAAACTCTTTAAAATTTCAGTATCAAAATTACCTTGCGTGTGTCTCTTCAAAGCCAGAATGACTTTTTTTTTTCTTTTGAAAAATTTCACAATGGAATCGCCAGGGAAAATATACAACCTTCTCTACTGATAAAAATTCTTGTTTTCCCATAGAAATATTTTATTGGTCTTCAAACTTTGTCACTCTTCCCAGGGAAGATTTTCACTTTCGTTCCCTGACAACGGCGCCAATTTGTTAACACTCAGAATGTACCCAGGTTGCAAAGGTAAATTCCAAAGGTAATAATAAAAACCACTTCAGAAAGAAAATGGCTTTCCTTTCCAGAGAGGGATCTCTCAAAATTTAGATTTAACAAGGCCAGATATTAAATCGATACTCAAAATTTATATAGACGGTTGAAACGATACACATAATCATTGGGAAATGGAGTCAAATATACATAAAGGTATCACAAAATCATATGCATGAGATTTTATCATAGTCAAGGTAACCACTTAATCACAGTCATTCATTTAGTTCAGGTGGAATGGAAGAAATAATGAATAATCCATCAATACAGAGCATCAGAAGATGAGTTCCATATTAAATTCAGCAGAAACATTTATAAAATATCTGAAACAATAGTCAGAGCATAATGAGTATGAATTCCAACCATTTGATACTACGCTTTAGATACGAGGAAAACAAAATGGAATGTAACACTGGAAAAACGATCACAAAAGAAAGAAAGTACATACTATGATGTAAATAGCACAAGAATCTCTGATAACCCACACACATTCAACTTTGTTATTAAAAAATTATATGTCCTCAAAAACATTCATCAACAAATGGGTTCCAACCCCCATTACATAAAGTAAATGCAAACATATACATAAATTATTTCTTCTCCCAAGAAGATTTAATAACTGAATAACCTGCTTAATCAAAGTCTTTGTAACTATATTCCTAACAACTAGGAATAAACTAATTTCTTTGATCCTGACAGATCATTTAATTAAAATCAACTCAGTAACAACAAGGCCCGAACAAGCAGCTCCATAACGCGCAACACCTGTTTTTACGGATGAAGAATATACTTTGTTTTTTAGAATCTTTCCACGCCTCTCCATTGTTCCACGCTTGGGACATCGTACTCAATCATTTACCGAATAGACACTTCCATATCCATATAGGATTCATAAGACATACTAGGCAACCCTCCTCTGACGATTAGAAATTTCTGCAATATCTCGAAGTCTTCTGTTAACTTATCCACGATGACCTTTCCCGTCAGCCCTTTTACCAAATCATCAAATTTAGAGTGATGCATACGGCTTTTCACTAGTAGGTTGTGATAACGTTCTTGAGAAAAATGTCACCCTTCTTCGTCCCAAAAAGAAGGAAGGCCATCCTCAAACAATTCTTTAAAAGCATTCCTGAAATCATTAATTCGTGAGGTCATCTCGTTAGCCTTAACTTGTACTGTCTTCATAAGATTATGTTTATGAATAAACCTTTTTGACCACATTACCATTGCCACTCTGTCTTTGATTTCTATATCTTGTAATTTTTGGTAGGTTAATGAGTTTAATAAATTCAATGCATTCTAAGTTGTGCCAAGAGGTTTCTTCTCCATGGTCTCATTTACTAGTTTCAATCTTTGATTGGCTAAATTAACCAATGTACTTTGATCATCAATGAATTTAAAATAATTCTTGAACTTAGTAATTTCTACAGACAGCGTATCCCATATTATGTGTTTATCTCCTTAGAGAGGACCCTTTCCTGTATTACTTTCTTTTAATTCGTTAAGCTTCTTTTGTAATTGACCTTTATCCTGTAATATCTTATTCTTACTTTCAGTCATTTTGGTTAGCTCAGATTTGATTTTCTCATTTTCTTCTTTTAAATCTTTTATCTCTACATCTTTCAAGCTGACCTAGGACATGGGCACTAGTAAATCATTAGCGAAAAAATCATTTAAAGGATTTTCAATATTTACAATAGTCAAATATTCATCAATGGCATTCTAGCTCTTTAGTTCTTCCATAATCTCTTTTTCCTCATTTTGGTATTTTTTCAGCCGTGAAATTTGTGCTATTAACTCATTTCGCTTCGTTTCCCATATGTTCTTTTCTTCTTGCAATTCCACAGTCTTACCTTTGTACTCCATCATATCCTGATGAATCTTATCCTTCTCCTCATGCAATGCTAACAGCTTTGATGATTGAACATGTTCTGAACTCGGGATTTTCAACCTTTTCTTTAGTACTTGGAGGGCATTATCTTTTACTTCTAAAAGTCTTATGATGGCCTGGGTGTTCCATGTTTCATCCCCTGAGCTTACGATATCTGCTTGAAATTTCTTTATTTGAATAGAACTAGCCTTGTTCTCAACCTTTTCGTGTTTTAATTGGACCTCTAATTTGTCAACCTAAACTTGCAACTTGTTAATTTTTACCATAGCATGCAATAAATATGAATAAATAATATCTTCCGTTTGTTTATGCAACTGTATTTTATCTAGTACACTAATTTTGTCTAATCTCACTTCCATTTCGGCCACTTTCTTATCACTTACCATAACTAGTTTTAAAGTATTTCTTTCTACGTCCCGAGTAGAAATCAAGGATGTCTTTGGATTATTCAAACTTCTCACCCGTGGGAGTAGATTCCTAGTTTTTCCTAGGGACTGTCTTTGCTTTTCCACATAGCTAGTCATGAATTCTTCTTTAGACTTAAAAACTGAACCTGATTCTACATTATATACACTTTCAAAAGAAAATTGATTCATCTGTATAGATTTCTTCGGAATCAAAGCAACCCTTTTCAATTCATCTGAAACTACTTCACTCAAAATTTTATCATCTTGAGATTATTTGGTCTTCTTATATGAACTGTCTTCATTTATTTCCATACTTTCAATCTCAGAAAAACTTCTTTTAATCAAAATATTAGAACTATCTGGCATTTGAGACACTGTAACTGATCCACTGCTTGTATTCTCATCGGATCCCGGAATTTCCACAAAGTAAAACAAATTGGCTGCTTCCTTCAAACCTTCAACAACCTGGTGATCAAATGGTTTATTTTTATTTACTTGCTTTCTTAGAGATATTATATGATAAGGATCATAATTGACCCTTTGTTCCCTTTAAAAATCTATGTTTTCCAATAATTTCTCTACTAACACCAATGCACCCTTGTTTTTGAAAATAAAAGAACCAACTTTAAGAGGGAACTTGATATTGGAAGTTTTTTGAAAGCCCCAAAATGTTCCTCTTCTACATGCAATATCTATCTCATGTATTCCAATGCAAAGATCCTAGGGGTAAGGAAAGCAGGAAGTCTATAAGACTCTCCAGTAAAGTCATATATTCTCAAAACTGTAAAGTCTTTATACAAGAAGCAATCTCCAATCCTATCCTCAGGTGAAGATTGCATCATACTCTTCATTTCTTCCAATACTCTAGGTAATACTTCGTTAAACATCAGCTTATATATTTCTGACATAATGGAGTTGACAAATTCAAACATATTGATTTGCTTAGGCAAATCTAAAGAGAATATAGTACTCAAGAATTGCAATTCAGTTATATTAGAACATAATAACATGTTCAGCAAGTATGATTGATACTTGAAAAATCTGACTTTTGAAAACTCGACCAATTGGATATGGATAGCTTCTGCTAGATACTCATCTAAACTAAAAACATGGACCGGATAGGATTCAAACCCAAGACTAATTGAACTCATTTTTAATAAGAAACCCAAGACAACTTCACTAACATGACAGTCATCATCTAGACCTAAAACCTGACAGACCAAAGACACAACCAATTGAACTTCCTCTTTGAATATGTGGATATGATACGACAAGAAGAGACCTTCAAGTGACTGACCTTCATTAATAATTCTAAACAAGAATTTACATCGAACTTCAGTTTTGCAACATCTGTACACTTCAGCCAAAACAGACTCATTTACAGACTCACGATTATCAGGGTAATTATCGGGAAAATTCAGGGTTTCACGGATAGCTTTTGCGTCAATTCTACACAATATCCTTGATGTGGAACGACTTACAATAATTCTCTTAGAAGAGGAATAATTAATTGCACACCACTTGGCTAATTCAGGAAAGTGTAGGGTCTGCTCAAGGGAAAAATGATACCGAAATGACTTACAAGCATTTAAAATATCATTTCCCTCCGAATTATATCGCCACAATCTCTCTTTAATAACCGATACATTTCCCAGAGACATAAATGGATCATATACTCCTCTATCTCTATCAACCAGGCATTCTTCTCTTTCATCCAGAATTCGGTTAAACCCTTCTAACCCTTTCTCTTTATGCATAATATAGAATTGACGACAATTATATGAATAAAGCTCAAGTATTTGAGACTTACCTGTGACTGTAATTGCATATACCCGAAGTTCACTATGAAAGGGTGGTGAGTGGTCCTTTCCATTTGTCCCGGCATGTACAAAAATTAAAAAAACAATTCTTCAAATAAGTCAACTTCAATTTATATAGAAGTCCATTCCGGAGACTCCCTTTAGTGGTTTTTCTCAAAACCGTTTTCCCTGCGAAATGTACCATGAGCTACCACGTGCACCACTGTTTTAATTCCGCTACCGCTTTTCTACTCCAACTGCCGTGCAACTCTATCTTCCAGATCCGATAATGACCGTTGATGAATTTTCACTTTATTTTCAAGCTGTCAGATTAACTTACATGTACACATTCGACTGAGTGTTTTTGTTTTTAACAACGTGCAACTTCGTGGAGCAAACTTTTTACCGACCGTAGATTTTGCCGACCCAGTTTCATGACCGTCGATCTTCGCATCCTGTTAACTATATCCGCATGCCCTTATCTTCCATGCATCTTCATAAAGTGGACCTATTATAAGCCATTGATCTTCACCTCCTTGTTCTATACCATTGGATCATGTGATGATTTCATTGTTTCTGCGCCCTTTTATCATACATTCACACTATTATATTTAACCAAAGTTCAAGTAACCATCATTTCTCTTTACCATGCTTCCTTCGACACTCTACTAGTTAAAAGTTGTTAACACACCTGACTTATGGAAAAAATGATAAAAAACAAGAAAAGAAAACGAAGCGACTCATTGGTGATGTTAAGCGTAAAATCTCTTGATGTAGAGCCCATTGCGGGGGTTCTTGAAGAGTTGTTCATCAGAGTCAATAATGGTGTATGCCCTTTTTTCGAGGAGATGGTGGATGACGTATGGGCCATACCACATTGATTCGAACTTGCCTTTTCCCAACTTATCATTGGGTTCGTTGTATACTAGAACCATATCGCCTTCACTGAAGGTGAAAGGGTGGACATGGGAGTCATGGTGGGCCTTTGACCATGTTTTTGCTACTTCAATGGCTTGTAGGGCAGCTCGATGGTATTCTATGGTTTGATCAAGTTGGAGGAGTTGTTCTTATAAAGTGAAAGTATCATGGAGTAGTTCTACCATGAGAAGGAGGGATGGGATTTGGAAATCTATAGGGAGTACTGATTCAACGCCATGTACTAGGCGGAAAGGAGTGAAATCGGTTGCAGTTTTTGTGGATGTGCGATAAGCCCATAGGGAAGAGAATATCACGTGATGCTAGTTGGTTTTATGGTTTCCTACCATCCTTTGGAGCATTGTTTTAATGATTTTTTTTACCTCTTCAACCTGGCCGTTGCCTTGGGGGTAGTAGGAAGATGAGTATTGGTGTTCAAATTTCAACATGGTTGAAAATTCGGCCCATACGACATCTTGGAAGTGTGTTCCATGGTCCGAGACTAATTGTTTAGGAACACCAAATTATGGAATAACATGGTTGAAGAAGAATCGCACTACTATTTCACTTTTGCAATCAAATGTGGGCATGGCCTCGGCCCACTTGGTGAAGTAATCGATTGCCATAATGATGTATTTATGATCGTTGGCCGAGATGGGTTTTATTGTCATGAAGTTGATTTCCCACTTGCAGAAGGGCTTGACTGTGACTACGAGGTGTAATAGTGCAGGGGGGGTTCTTTCCTTTGGGGAAAAGAGCTGACAACTATGACAATGATTGACTGCCTCTATGCAATTAATAAAGATGGAAGGCCAGAAATAGTTGGTGCATAAAATATTCTGGGCGATTGCCGGGCCTAAATGGTGGCCACCGCAGGCTCCACTATGACAGTCATTGAGGATGCTCTCGGCCTCGTCATAGGTGAGGCAATGAAATAGGATGGTATAAATGCCTCAATGATATAGAACATCTCCAATCATCAAGTGGTGAATGGCCTGATGTCGAATGCATCACCTATCCTCATAGTTTAAGTGCGCTGCGAAATTATGTGTTCGTAAAAAGAGAAGGATGTCCCCGTACCATGGGTCTTTTGTGGATATGATGAATAAGAAATCATCAGGGAGATCATCCTTGGGGGGTGATGACATGATTAATCAAGGCAGATCGGTCGTGAGTGTGGCCAGCATGAATTCCTTTGTGCTTTTTGGGGACACAAAGTCTAGGTCGAATTCTTGGAGGATGACTACCCACTTAGCTGCTCAACCTTGTTGAAGGTGACGGCTTAAGAGATGCAGAATTGGGTTTGAATCAACCACTACATGAGTATGGTTTGCAATGATGTAGTGGTGCAAATTTTGAGCCGAGTAGACAATGGCAAGGGCCAATTTCTCCTTGGGTGAATATCGTAGTGGGGGTCCTGTTAGCTTCTGACTGATTTAGTAAATCATGTGCTCATGGTGAGCATCATCTTCTTGGACCAAGACTCCAACGATGGCATTGTTCTAGGCTGACACATAGAGAATGAAGTCTCCAGTGAAGTCTAGTGCTGAGAGTAATGGTGCAAAAGCCAAGGCTTGTTTGAGTGCATCAAACCATTCTTGTGCTTGCTGATCCCACACAAAGGGGATTTTTGTGCGGAGCAAGCAAATGAATCTGTAAGATTTTGTTGCATATTTTGGTACAAAGCGACGAAGGAAGTTGGACATGCCTTGGAGGCTCTGTAGTTGGTGCCGAGTTTTGGGGGAAGGAAGATTGAGGATAGCCTGAACTTTGAGGGGATCTACCATTATCCCTTTGTGGGACATGATGAATTTGAGTAGATGGCCTACTGGGACACAAAAAACACACTTGAGGGGATTCAAGCAAATTTTGTGCTTGTGGTAGCATAAAAAGACTTGCCACAAGTCGTCTATATGTTGTGCTTGTTTTGGTGATCGAGTGGTAAGGTCGTCTAGGTAAACTAAGATGATGTGAATTAGGTTGTGAAAACAATATGTCATGCCGCGCTGGAAGGTGGCTCCATCATTTTTTAGGCCAAAGGGAATGACTCGATATGCAAATGTGCCCCATGGGTTTGTGAAGACAGTCTTCTAATGATCTTCTTTTCAGATATGAATTTGGTTATATCCGGAAAATCCATCCATGAAGGAAAAGGCCTCATTTTCGGTGCATGGATCAATAATCCGATCAATGAAGGGTGTCGAGAATTTGTCTTTGGGACATGCCCCATTAAGATTGTAGAATTCTATGCAAACGGTGGATGGTACCCTATTATTTTTCACAGGAACAGGATTAGAAACCCAATTGGTGTAGGCAATGGAGTAGATGAAGCCGGCTGTGCACAGCTTCTCTATCTCGGTTTTGACTATGGCCACTTTGGAAGGATGGATGGGCCATCTCTTTTGACGTACGAAGGTCACATCGGTCCATGTGTCAATGTAGTGTTCCATGATGGATGGATCTAAGATGGGAATTTTAGTGTAAGACCAGGAAAAGATGTCATGGAATTCTTGGAAGAGAGATTTATAGGAAGCGACTTCTTCCGGGGAGTAGGATGCCCCCAGCATAATTTCTTCAACAACCTCGGGATTGGTTGAGAAGTTGATTTTGATGGTTGGTGAGAGGTTGGCCATGTTCCCTTCTTTGAAGAAATCTAGTGTTGGGATGGGTTTCTTGAAATAGTCGACTTTCCCATGAATGAAATGTTTCGTTTGCATGGAAAACTAGTCAAACTGCGACATAAGTTCTTCGGGGAGGAAGAACGAGCGATGGTGCATGTCGTCCCATGGGTATTTTGGGGGGTTAAAGATTCAATTATATCCTCATCATTGTGGAAGAAACAAAGAGACAGGTCTAATGGACCATCGTTGGAGGTGGAGACGAGTGGATCAGTTGAACTGGACATCACGTAAATGGACATGGTGTCTGAAGAAGGAGGTGGGGGTTGAACTTCTTCGATCATGGTGATCTCAAACTCAAGGGAATGTTGACGGAGGTCAGCTAAATCCATTTGAAAATTGGGCAAGTATTGGCAATGGTGAGAATAATGTTCACACAAACCACAGAGGGGACAAGCATGGTTTGTTCTTAGTGACTTGTTTCTTACTATTGGCGTGCTTGGAAGCTCAACCATGGGAAGGTTTTCATTTGTATCCATGGCCTCCAAATGTGCACAGATCATTGGGATCTTAGGGCAGTTCTAAGATGGATGCCCCTGTTGCTTGCAGACAGCACAAGGCAAGATCTGTCTAGGTTCTATAGTAGCTTTCACATTCTTTCACTTCGCCCTTTTCGGGTGGGGTAGTGCGGGTGTGGGTGCGATGGTTGGTTTTTGCAGACTAGGTGGGGGACGAGACTCGACCGCAATGGGTTGAATGGGGGTTAAAACTACCTGGGGCATTGATGGTTGAGCTGGTGGATCAAGATTCCACACGAGAATTCCCAATGTAAAATTGGGTAGGTTTAGGATGGCCATTACTGGCTCACTCATAATGCCAGGTGGGGGAAAGAGGAAGGGAATTGTGTGGACTAGAGAGGAGCCAAGATAACTCCCTAATGGTTTTATGTGGGGATGAGGTTGTGGTTATGGCTATGAATAATGTTGTGGCTATGGATGATGTTGCGGCTGCTGTTGATGTTGTGGTTGCGGATGGTGTTGTGGTTGCGGTTGGGGCTGTGGCTGCGGTTGTTGTTTGGGTGCAGTGGTGCTAGATGAAAACATGCACAAGTCCATATTCTTGTTTGGTGTCATCGGTCATGAAACTAAGGGGAAAGGAGTCATCATGGTGGTATCGGCAAACAACCCAGGGCCCACATTCAACAATGGGGAGGCTGGTGTGTTGTCAACCATGGTGTTGATTACAGGGACAACATTGGCATGTGTGGTTTTCCCTTGTGGCTCAATGGTGTCGATGGTAGGGATAATGTTGGTGGGTGTCATTAACCCTTACAGATTGTGATAAGTAACCTTGTCAATCATCATGATTTTCCCTTTATGGGGGAATATCATGAGACAAAAGACAGTTGATGCGAGAGCTCTCATGGCATACATATAACTTCTTCTAAGGAGAAGTTTATATTCCAATTCAGCATTGATAACCTCTATGTAAATCAGAACTGTCTTTCCGGCTAATGTGATGGGGACATGGGGGAGGATTCCTTGGGATTTAGTAGGATGTCCATCATAAGCCCGCAGATTTATGGAGGATGGTTGCAGGATTCGGGATCCAAGTTTTTGCCAAACTAGGGTAGTCATAACTCACGTGGATGCCTCCTCATCCACTATGCAATGGTGCACAACCAAATTTTGGATAGACACCAGGATTTGAAAGGCAATGGTTGATGGCATTCATGGTTCTCCATTCTCCATGTCAAATATGATCAACTTTGAGTCAGAGGGGTCTACGGCCCTAAGGGAAGCTAGTAAGGATTTTCGTTGTGTTGGGCACGTCTTGAGTACCTCAAGAGAAGACATGGAAGTTGGTTTTTGGGCCAAATCATCCATGATGATATAGCTGATGATAGCTCTAGCCATGGAATTATTGGAAACCTGACGTATGGGGGGGAATGGGAAATGGCGTAACTGAAGAGGTGCATTCACTGTTTTAGACGTAGATGCCGCTGATGTGTCAGCATGTTTAGTGTTGGTTCTGTAATGATTTATTCTAGTTTGTAGGTTGACTTATTTAGTTGTCATAGCTAGCAGGTGGTGGACACCTATTTCTTCCATGGGAGGTGACCTTGGAGTGTTGGGATTGGGTTAGGGAGGGGGTGTGGTTGCCACCAATCTTTGGACTGGTAATGGGTTTTGAAGCACCATAGGAGGAGGTCCTTGTGGTGCCGGGTTGGGTTGGGATTGGTCCATTGTGTTGGTGGCATGTTGAACCTCATTCTGAACGGCCTTCTTAGCGCAACCCATGAAGGGACACTCAAATGTGTAGTGACCATAGACCTCATAGAGTGTGCATGGTTGGTTTGTACAAAATGGAGCGTTGCGTCTCGGTGCATTTGGTCATGGAGGATTTTGGGTGGGTCATTTTTCTACGGCATTGTTGGGAGGGTTTGGTTGTTGACCGCCTCCCTGCGGTTGATTATTGCCTTGGTTCCAGGGTCAGTTATTCCTAGCTTTCCCTTGTTGATTATTGGGGGATGGCTGGTTGGGACAGTTTTGTTGTGTAAACACTTGTCCCAACGAAGCAGGTGGAGCAGGGGCAGGGGCTTGAACTGCTTGCACTGGTGGTGCATAATAGATTTGGGTGGGTGGCGGTGCCACAAATGTGGGAATTTTCCTTGTGTATTGCTGTGTTGTCCAAGCCAAGGCCAGAGCCTACTGTAGTGGTGCAGGTTGTGTGTAAGAATTTGTGGCTCCATATTGGGACATCATTCTTGCTTAGTCCTGAGTTTGGTTTTGGTAGGAAACACTCGCAGTGTTCCTTGGTTGTGGTGGTACTATAGGTGGTGTTGGATGGTGCTGTGGTTGGTGAGAGACCGAGCCTATGATGCCATTTATAGTATGGGATGCCCCCGGTGCATCTTGATGGGAAGTTCCTGCATGGGGAATGTCTGGGATGACAGTGTAAAGGTGCCCAGACTATGCATAAATTAGGTCAAATTGCTTGGCTTTCAAAATGGCTTCCTCTTCAGATTAGGGATGTTCGGATGCGACGTCCTTTGCTATAGGTGGGAGCAAAGCCTTGAGAAACCAATCTAGGAATATCTTGTCATCAATTTGGATCTTACAGAAACTACGGTGTCACTACCACTCATGGATGTTGTCGGTTGTGTGGGTCACAACGTTCTAGTGGCAATATAACAAGATCTCCACCCCTTCGTCATATCTGACAGGGAGTTGGAAATATTGAAGGAACATGAAATCCACGGAGTTGAAATCTGAGTAATTGTCTTGTGGTAGCTCAATGTACCATTTGGATAAAACATCTTTGAGGGTGCGTTGAAAAAGCCTTAGAATGATTGAATCATCTATGATGTTGTTTCATGAGCACCATAGATGAAACGTCATGATGTCATTTTGGGGGCACTCCCCTGCCTTCTCTTCAAACATGGGAATATCTGAGCGGAGTTTGGCTGGCATGGGAGGCCAAAAAGTTTGATGGCGGATGGGGTCGTTTGTTAACCAAGCCAAATCAGGCAATTTGAGATGTTCCATGAAAGGAAGGTTTGACCCCAGTTTGATGTGAGACATGGCAGCCGTGGTGGTGGGGTTTGCAGGTGCATAATGCTCCTGCATTGGTGGGGGTGCTTGTGGCACCATTGTGGATGGGCCAGTTCCCCCAAGTGTGGTGGGAGGGATAGTGTGGATGGAAGGGCCACTGCCCCCATGCATGATGGGAGGGGTAGTGAAAGTGGAAGGGTTGTTTCCCCCATGTGTGCCAGGAGGGGATATGTATGTGGAAGGTCCACTGCCCCCATGTGTGACAGGAGGGGCAGTGTACGTGGAAACTCCACTTACCCCAAGCGTTGCAAGTGGGACAACTTAGTTGGTCACTATGGGTGGTGGAAGTTAACTTATCACAGTTTGCATAACCGTGCTTGGGTTTCCTGCAAGGTTGTTGGTGATAGTTTGTGGTGTGGACATGGTTCCACTAGTGATTTCTATGCCGAAAAATGGATCCAGGTTTGCACCAGTCATTGGGCTTGATGGTGTACTGTGTAGGTCTGGTTCAGACTGATATGGGTCTAAATCTGAATCAGAGGCTATGTGGCCTTCTAATGGTGTGAGAGTTCATCGAGAATGTTCTCGACGGTGTCTGTTCAATGACCCAAATTGTGGTGGTTCGCCTCTTAGGCATGAGGAAGAGCATGATGAATCAATTGTGTTAGATTTGTTTATCAAACTAGTGTAAATGATTTTTTGGACCCTGGTTTCAATGGCTTCCTATTGGCTTCAGGTGGTCACTCGACCACCAAGACTACCAGAAGATAGCGCTTGGATTTTTCCTCCCTGGCATTCTACTCAATCGGTGGGCGTCATTTCCCGTTTCGCTTGGAAATTCCTCTAAGAGGACAGCTACTTTGGGGTTCCCGTGGTACTCCTCTCAATGAGTTTCTGGGCTGATCCCAAGTACTTCCCATGGATAAGGAAGTTAGGGACTTATGTCCTCAAAGACTGAAGGTTTTTGACTTAGTGTAAATTTGTAAATTTTAGTAGCTCTCTCAGCGTCATGAACTGAGTTGGATTGATTTAGGTGGTATTGTGTGTATGTCATTTTGTGTTTCTGTTATTTAGTGGATACAAATGGTTTATGAATATTCTATTGATTTCACCATATTGTGGTTGAAAGCAGTAAATGAACAGAAATTTTGTAGACAGACACCATTTTTTACCTTGAATTTTGATAGCCTAACTAGGTGACTACCTTACACCTATACTCTTCTTCAACCAAAAGAAGGGGTTGGGATGTCAACACAATGGGACTAATCCCATCCGTAGATCCACAAGTCAACTCCCAAATGAAACATGCGTCAACAGGGAGGACACTTAGCACCATGAGAATCCCTCCTTCTCTACCCCCTCTACCTTCCAAGTGACCCATTTTTAGTGGTTTCGAACAATATTGGGTGAAGGGCCTATGACTATACGAGTTGTGCCCTTCATCTTATCCCAAAATACTGTGAAGGGTGATGACTGGGTAGAGGAGGAAGGGTAAGTAATATTGTTGATTTTAGGTAAGTTTTAGTTAAGCTATATTCATTAACCCATTAAAAAATTTTTAACCTACACTTTGTTATGTACATAAAATTGTGATTAACATAAACTTAAATAGAAATGAAACAATTGTGCTAGATAGAGGAGACTAAGATGCACTGGCAGTCCTTAGTTATTAAAAACTAACTTTTGAGTGACAGATCGTACGTTTTGGGTCAAATGTAGTGAGGGGGTCGGCAAATTTTTCTAGAAACAGGCGACAGGGCCACTCAAATTTTGTAGACTGAAACAGTCTGTCTTTCTAAAGGAAGTCACACCTTTCGGGGGAAAAAGGGTGACCTAGTCACACTTGTGAGGCCTAAATGAGTGATTTGGTCCCCTTTTTATGCCCAATAAGTGCGACCTACTCCGGACTGGGAGTTTTTTTTATCCTGAGTCAGATCTAACCGACAGTAACCTGTATTGTGGCCAAATGGACTCGGATTTCCCTTGTGGAGGCTCGGCAGAAACAGAAATGGTAAATAAACAGGATTTAAAATAAATTTGACAAAAAATTTAACATAGGGAAAAAACTAAACTGAAACTTGAAATAAAAAAAAAACAGACCCAGGGATCCTGTGGGATCGACCTGGTATGGTCGCCAGTTCTGTAGCAGTGATTTCTCCCTTAATAGAAGGGAGGAATGGATACCTTCCATCTATAGGAAGGATGGGTGGGTTCCTGCAGGTGAAATGCAAGAAAAAGGGATGGAAAGAAAGGAAAGGAAAAGCAAGAAATGGAATGGCTAGAAACCCCTATGCAAACAATGTTAGGGTTAGATCCAACAACCTACAAACAACTATTGGAAACAAATACCTGCAAAAATGGTTACTTCTCTAATCATGGTGCTAAACAGCCCTTGTGTGGTAATGCATGAGCTTGCACAGCTACTGCAATGCTATGCAACTCACTCGCCCCAAACCCTTGCCAATAGGCCTCCAACACAGTTTTGTGGCTCATCTTCAAGCCACGCCA
The DNA here is from genome assembly GCA_001517045.1 of Pseudotsuga menziesii. Taxonomy (NCBI): domain Eukaryota; kingdom Viridiplantae; phylum Streptophyta; class Pinopsida; order Pinales; family Pinaceae; genus Pseudotsuga; species Pseudotsuga menziesii. The sequence goes on along the minus strand of LPNX010595878.1, from coordinate 84,543 downwards.
AGTTGACAGGGTGCATGATGCAGTCTTATCCTTAAAATTGACAAATTGTTGGAAAACTTCCTGAACATCGAGCTATACTTTAGCAGCGATATTCTGACAATTACTCACCATTTACCGGACCAGGTGCTTCTCACTATCCTTGTTGTTGACCATTTCTCGACCCTCGTGAATAGCATGAAGTATGGAAACAACTTTAATATCCAACTAGCCGCCAATATCTTGGAATTCATCGAGTTGCTCACAGTGCTTTTGTTGGCGCTCTTGGGCACGCCCAGCGCGTTGTTGGAGATCCTTCAGTTCGGTGGCCTAGGTGATTTGTACCATTAGTGGCATGGCCTTTAGTGCTAACTTCAAAGTTGTCAATTGACACTCTGCTTCTTGCACCTGCACAGTGAGCTGATCCGGCTACTCATCCTGAATAATACTCTTCCAGAACTATATGGTTTCGTTTGTAATAGCTTTTCCCTCTTGCTCCATGTTGCCAAACTGAGTAGCAATTTCCTCAAGGGAGGCCTTACGCTCCGCAACTTGCTTCGTTGGGGTAGTGGGTTGTGCTTGATCCTAAAGCAACAAGTTATGGTCTTGAAGTTGAACCAAGGTCTACCCCAATCGCTGGGCCTTCTCGAATGGGGTGAGCTCTGCGGTGGTTTCAAACATGTCTTGACATGCCTCCAAGATAGCCTGCTCCAATTTTCTATATCGTGCACGCAGCTGCACTTGTTCAACAAGTAGGTGATCTTCTTCCTTGTTGATATTTGTAATCTTCACAGTAGCATTTCGCTGCATCTCGACCTGTGTTGCCTTGAGAATGTTGATTTCTTGTAATTTCTCCTCGGCCAACTGCACATGGACCTAGTGTAGATCCACGACATCCTTCTTCAACTGCTCAGCAAAATTTCAGGCTTTGACATAACTTGCAACCAATTCCTGTTGTCATGCCACCAACTCTAGTGTAGCGCCATGATGCAACTCAACCAATTCTGTAGTAGACAGCTTGTTCAGGTCTAGATTCACTCTCTGGATTGGGTGCAAATACTGATGAGCTTCTTCATTGCTCCCATCAATTGTAGTGGGGGGAAATTACACGTTTTGAACCCAGGGATCAGTGTTGATTGACGGGATATCCTATAATAAAGGTTGTGCTGATGGTTGCTTGGAAACAATATCAAAAATGGATTATAGCTTAGTTCTTACTGCACCAAATTCTGCAAGGTTTTATTCATGGATTTTTGTAGTCACAGTTATAGATGAATCCATGATAACCTTGATAAGCCACTGCAATTGATATTCTAATATGGATTCGGTATCGCTTCCATCCTCATACTCTTATCTCCATTTGGTGTAAGTATCCTCCCGCATCCTCTCTGCTACATCTTCGGGGTCTATGAATGACTCATTTTCAAAGTCATGGGTACTTAATTCTGGTGGGGCAGGGTCTTTAGGGACTTTCGAGGGTATCTCCTTATCTAACTCCTCTTGACTTACTGGGATGCACCAGTTGCCCAACTATTCTTGCACAATCTCGTCCAAATATTCTGTGGTAATCTTGTATGGCAATCGTAGCCACTGCTTATCACAATCCCGTCTGGCTTGAATATGAATGGAGTGGGGTCCAATAGAAAACCAAATGATCCTCTGATACTTGGACACAGTGTAGGGAGAAATTCTTGGAAATGGCTATAATGTCCACATGCAGTGCCTCCCAATATATCAGGAAATGAATAGCACAATCTGTTTGGTGACTGGGTTCCTTGATGCACCAATAGTTTTGACTACGGGAAGCACAAAAAACCTTGGCTTCCTCAAACATCATTGGCTGATAGTCCTCTAGATTCATCCAAGCAACCAAGACGATGAGAATCAAAAGCCAACTATAAGAAAAGGGGTGCCCACTCTAAGTAGCAAGCACATCTTCGAGCAACTGATTCAACAAAAACAATGACCAATTCATCTGAGCTCCCTTTGCACATTTCTCACCATAGGAAACAACTCCTAAATTGCATTGGAAGGGTCAATTCCCATGAACAACTTTGCTAGCCAGAATTATGGCGCCGATGCGCACCGTTTGCAAGTTAATATTGTCAATGCAATAAGCGCGACCGTCCCATTGTAAACCAAAGTGCTCCTTCAGTTGCCTCACCAGTATTTTGTCTATATCTTGTCCAAGAATATATTGTGTATGGTCCTCCCCATCCTTAGGAAACCCAGTAATGCTAGAAATCAAGTCGGCCATGACCAGGATTGACATAGTCAGCCAAAGCGTCCATCCATGGAAACACGCCAATAGTTGCTTCACACATGCATGAGCTTCATTTAAACGGCCAAAGTGGGGCATATTGATGAGCCATAACAACCCAAAATTATATAAGCCATTGTCCCATGGCTTCAGAATTCATTGAATGGGGCCATCAGGCGCTGTCATGACATATTCATAGGGCTCGTCCCAGACATATTTCATCAAAATCAAGTCATGATCATCGAGCTTGAGTCTGTTCAATGTAGGGATGATATTGAATGAGCATGTCATCCCTTTTGGCAGTGGTGGCAACTTGGGTGGATACTTCTGATTCTTCGACGGTTGTCGTGGCTTGGCACATGGCCGCGTGGGAGCAATGTATCCCAAAATATCATGCACTGAGACACCCTGGGGTTCCATGGACTCAACAACTACTGAGATCAATGGCTTCGTATTGGAAGTTCCTTCTCCCCGCATTCACACAAATCTGTGAGTTTGCCACTTCTCTAGGGGTGTAAAACTGGGTCTCTGAGCCTGTCATTTCTGCTTCAAAATGGATGAAGAACTGACTGGAATACTCATGATTTCCTCTTATATAGCTGTGGGAAGAATGGGGGATCTGTATTCACTCAAAATATCAGTATCTTCAAGGTCACTCAGCATCCCTTACCTCCCAAAACCATAAGATTCACTCAATAGCTAGGACTATACTACTCTAAACACTCTCCACAATACTCAGCACCAAATTCACCTTCTACTTCTGCTCTCGTAACTGAATAATGCCATATGATGCATCACATGCAATATGTTATAGCTATTTCAATTCTAAATCCATCATTACCAAATCTAACTGCACCATTATTTCCAAATCGGGTATTAATGACGCGAAATCCGCCAGCGACCTTATGCGGCTAACAGTCGGATCACCCATTAGTGTGGGTAACTTCAACAAGTGCTTCCAGCCAACTAGTTTAACTAGTTTAATTTATTAACTAATTTGACCAACTCATAGCTTTGCAACTGTCGCAAATGGTCAACCAACTACTGGCAACAACTTCATCATTACACAGCCTCATTCCCAAGGCTCACCTCTTTGTGCTGAACTTTAGAATTTTTTTATTTTTTTTGAACAGCCTCAGTACTTCAGGTTGTGTGCATCATCGAATCCGTTCTATAGGGATTCAAGTGAATCCCGTTAATGAACTTTGGCAACGTGACATCATCCAATTGTTGCAGTTGCATGGCGCCTCCAGAGGTAATAGACTGAACAAGATAGGGACCTGACCAGTGCATTTGTAACTTACCTGTATGCTTGATAAACTTACTATCATATAAAAACACCAAATCTCCTACCGTGAACTATTTGTGCTTAATATGGCTATCATGCCATGCCTTCTATTGATATTTCACAACCTGTTGTTGGTAGCCTGTGATGAAACGATCCTCGTCGAGTTGAATCAACTAAACAACCCATTCTTCTAGTGCCTTCACATCAGCCATGCCCATTGTTGCAGCAATCCACAAGCTGGGAACGATATACTCCATCGACATGACTGCCTCTTTCCCATAAACCAACTTAAATGGTGTCTGACCTATGAGTTGTTTGCACGTAGTGTGATAGACCCATAAAATGGTAGGAGTTTTCAGATCCCAGTCATCGCGGTTAGTGTTACATACCTTGGTCAGAACTGTCTTCAAAATTTTGTTGAAGGCCTCAACAGTGCCATTTTCCTATGGGTAGTATGGAGTAATTCGCTTATGATGTACTTGAATCTCCTCGGTTAGCACTTTTACCATTTGATTGAGAAAGTGACTTCCTTTGTCACTCATCAGGATCCGAGGACATCCAAATCATGTCACAATTTTCTCAAAAATAAACCATGCTGCTGTGGTGGAAATACAATCAGCAACTAGTGCAGGCTCTGCCCATTGAGTCAGGTAGTTAGTTGCAGTAATAATATAGCGAGCACTAGCGCACTTACCTGGTGAATTTATAGGAGCCACAATGTCAACAACCCATTTATCAAATGGTTGTATACTCACTAGCAGCATCTCATCTCTCCACGATGGTTTACCAACCCGTTGGAAAACATCACAGATTCTGGCATAGTCTGTGGCATCATTATGTAATGTGGGCCACGAAATCCCAGCACGCAGCACCTTTCAGGAAGTGGCATGGCCTCCATAGTGACCTCCTGCAACCCCTGCATGTGCTTCCACTAGAATGCCACCCTGCTCATGTGATAAGACGCACCATTGTCATATCTTGTCTGGTCCAAGTTTATAGATTTGTTTTGCAATGAGTGAAAAATTGGAAGCTTTTACGACCAGTTGTTTCTTTTGGCTAGTCGACATATCTACAAAAGCGATGCCAGTAGATAAAAATTGAACAATCGGTGCATAGTAATCATTGGTGACTTCAAATTGGAACAACTATGCGTCTGCCATCCCATCTTCAATATTGATTGGCTCTTCACCATTGTCAATATGTGACAGATGATCTGGGCCAGCATTCAACCATCCTAGCTTTACCACTATTTCAAAATCAAATTCCTGGAATAAAAGCAACCATCAACAAATTCTTCCCCCAAACATAGGCTTATTTACTAGGTATTGCAAATAAGAATGATCAGTAAACATCTTAAAGTGTCCAACTAATAAATAGTGCTTGGACTTTTGTGAAGCATAAACCATCGCCAGGCCTTCCCTTTCAGTGGTGATATAATTTTGTTCAACAAATGATAACTTTCTACTAGCATATGCAATTGGGTGATCCAGGTCGCCTTCGCCTAGTTATGCAAGAACAACTCCTGGCACAGTAGAAGAGGCATCAACGTGTACATGGAATTCCTTATTCCAATCAAGAAAAACCAGTATTGGCGTTGTTAGCACTCAGAATGTACCCAGGTTGTAAAAGGAAAACTCCAAGGTAACAGCAAAACCACTTTAGAAAGAAACTGGTGTTTTCTTCTAGAGAGGGATCTCTCAATACAGATTTAACAGGACCAGATATAAAACAACATTTAAATATTTTTATGTATGGTTGAAACAATCACATAACCATTGGGCATGGAGTCACATACATATAAAGATATCACAAAGACATATACACGAGATTCATCAAAGGCAAGATAATCACATCATCACAATCGTTCAATTTAATCGAGGTGAAACAGAAGAGACTAGGAAACAGTCCATTAATACAGAGCATCAAAGATGAATTCTATATCAACTTTAGCAGAAAATATATAAAATATCTGAAATGATGACTAGAGCATAAACATATGAATTCTAATCACCCAACGCTGTATTTCAGATACGAAGAAGAAACAAAATGAAGTGTTACATTGGGGAAATACGATCACGTAAAGAAAGAAGCACAAACTGTAATATCAATGACATAGGAGTCTCTGATAAACCTTCATGCATTCACTTTGTTATTCAAAAATAGATATGTTCTCCAAAACCATTCCACCACACGATGGGTTCCAACCCCCATCTCATAAAAAAGATGCCAATATATACAAAAAATAATAGATCTCCCAAGAAGATTCACAACTGAATGATCAGCTTAATTTAGAGTCTTTTAACTAAATCCCTAACTTCTAGGAATAAATTACTACTCCAATCCTAACAGATCATAAAGTAAAAATCAGCTTGGTAAAATGCCTTCGTCCAGTCAGCTCCATGTCTTCATCAAGTTAGCTCCCTGTTGTATAACACCTGTCTCTATGCATGCAAGATGTATTTGGTATTTCCGAATCTCTCCACAGCTTTCCATTGTTCTGTGCTCGGGGTATCACATTCCATCATTTCCTGAATTGACACTTCAAGCTCCATGTAAGCTTCATATGACACCTTGGGCAATCTGCTTCTTATAATTGTGAACTTCTGTAAAATTTTGAAATCCTCTGTCAATTTGTCCACAATAGTTTTTCCTGTTAGGCCCTTTTCCAAGTCATTGAATTTAGAGTGTTCCATGTGATTCTGAACTAGCAAGCTGTGATAGTGCTCCTGCGAAAACATCCGTCCCTCCTCATCCCAAAAGGAAGGCAATCCGTCTTCGAACAGCTCCTTCAAATCTTGCTTGAAGTTATCGACCTGTGCAACCATTTCATCAGTTCTGGCCTGGACCGTCTTCATTAAATGATGTTTGTGGATAAATTTCTTATCCCACAACACTATGGATATCCTGTCTTTTATCCCCATATCATGTAATTTCTGATATGTCAATGAGTTTAAAAAGTTCAGCGCATTTTGAGCTATGGTGAGAGGTATTTTTCCCATGTGTTCATTCACCAGCTTTAATCTTTGGTGGGCCAAATTGATCAAAATATTCTGATCATCAATGAAATTCATATAATGCCTGAATTTGGTAATTTCTATAGATAACGTGTCCCAAATAATGTGTTTTTATCCTTGCAAGGGACCTTTACCTATGCTTTTCTCCTTCAATTCATTGAACTTCTTTTGCAACTGGTTTCTATCTTGTAGTATTTTGTTTTTACTTTCATTCATTTTGGCCAGTTCAGACTTGATCTTTGCATTCTCTGTCTTTAGCTCTTTGATTTCTTCATCTTTTAGACTAACTTGGGACATAGGCACCAACAGATCATCCACAGAAAAATCATCCAATGGCTTCTCGATATTCACAATGGATAAGTCTTCACATGTGGGAGTCTGACTCATTAACTCCTCCATAATCTCCTTCTCATCAGTTTGATCCCTTTTCATCAAGGAAATTTGAGATAACAGTTCATTTCGTTCGGCCTCCCACTTGTCTTTTTCTTCCTGTAACTCAACAGCTCTCCCTTTATACTCCATCATCTCTTGATGGATCTTGTCTTTTTCTTCTTACAGAGCCAATAACTCAGAGGACTGAACATGCTCAGAACCTAGGATTTTCAATTTTTTCTTCAACACTTGGAGAGCATTGTCTTTTTCTTCTAGAATTCTCCTGACTTCTTGGGTGTTATCTGAACTGACAATATCTATTTGAAACTTCTTGATCTAGATGGCATTTGCCTTATTTTTGACTCTTTCATGTCTCAGTTGAATCTCTAACTTATCTGTCAAAATTTGCAATTTATTTATCTTTACCATAGCTTGTAACAAATCTAAATAAATGATATCACTTATTTGTTTATGAAGTTGTATCTTATCCGGTATACTGATCTTATCTAACCGGATATCCATCTCTGACATCTTTTTGTTGTTTACCATGGCTAACTTGAATGTATTTCTTTTGGAATCTCTAGCAGAAACCAGAGAAGTTTTTGGACTATGTAAACTTCTCACTCGTGGCAGCAAATTTCTTGTCTCCTCCAGAGACTGTTTTCTTTTCTCCATGTAACTAGCCTTGATTTCCTCCTTTGACTTAAAGACCGGGCTTAATTCTGAACCATCCACACCTTTAAAACAAAACTGGATTACTTGCACAGCCTTCATTGGAACTAGAGCAACCTTTTTGAAACCATCAGAAATTTCTTCATTTACAATTTCACCACCTTGAAACAACTTTGCCTTTTTATGCGATCCTTCTTGGTCAATTTCCATACTTTCGATTTCAGACATACTTCTCTCAATCACAATACAGAGAAGTATGTGTATGTGTATCTTCATTAGACCTTGAAATCTTGGTAAACTGCAACAAATTGGCTGTTTCAGCCAGACCTTCAATAAAATGGTGATCAAACGGTTTGTTCTTGTTGGCCTACTTCCTCAAGGATATTACATGGTGGGGATCATAATTTATCTTTGGCTGCTTTTGGAAATCCATATTCTCCATCAATTTCTCTATGAACACTAAAGAACCTTTACTTTTGAAAATGAAAGAACCGACCTTCAGGGAGAATTTAATATTTGAAGACTTTTTAAAAGCTCCAAAATGTTCTTCTTCAGACTGCAACCTTTGTCTCATGAATTCTAAAGCAAAAATCCTCGGGGTGAGGAATACAGGTAACTTATAAGGTTTCCTGGTAAATCCATATACTCTTAACACAGTTGAGTCTTTATGCAGGAACCAATCTCCAATTCGGTCTTCAGGTGAAGGCTGCATCAAACATTTCATCTCGTCCAAAATGCGAGGCAATTATTCATCAAACAACATTTTATACACTTTCGACAGAATCGAATTGGCATATTCGAACATGTTGATTTGCTTGGGCAAATCAGAAGAACATATAGTATTCAAAAACTGCAGCTGAGTGACATTGGAACACAACAGCATGTTGAACAAGTAGGTCTGAAATCTAAAGAACCGAACCTTTGGAAACTCACTTAGCTGAAGATGGATTGATTTAGCCAGGTATTCATCTAGACTAAACACCAGAATTGACTGAAATTCAGAGCCTAAGGAACTTATTCTCAACAAAAAACCAAGGACAACTTCGCCCACGCGACAATCATCATCAAGACCCAATATTTGGCAGACTAGAGATACTACAAATTGGACTTCATTTTTAAAAATATGCATAGGGTAAGGTAAGAAAAAAACGTCTAAATATTGACCATCTTTTAGAACACTAGACAGGAATTGGCAATGGATTTTAGTTTCACACTTCTTGTAAAATTCAACAAGGACCGACTCATTCACTGACTCACGGTTATCAAGATAACTATCAGGTAAATTGAGGTTTTCTCGAATGACTATAGCATTGACTTTACAAAGTATTCAGGATGTGGATTGACTCATGATAATTCTCAGAGAAGGGGAGTAGTTAACAGCACACCATTTTGCAAATTTCGGGAAATGGAGGGTTTGTTCGAGGGCGAAGTAATACAGAAAGGATTTACATACATTCAATATATCATTTCCCTGTGAGTGGTAATACCATAATCTTTCTTTACTAACGGACACGCTTCCTACGGATAGGAAGGGGTCACATACGCCCCTGTCTCTGTCGACCAAATACTCATCTCTATCATCTATAACATGACCACTCTGTAATTCCTCCTCCTTGTCCATAATTCAATTGATAAATAGCGAATAGACGGATGAATTACGAGAGCTTAAGCCTTACCTATTAACTGTAGCGGCGTATTTGAAAATGATAGTTGAAAGTTGATGAAGCCGCGAGTCTATTTCATTCATCCAGTCCTAATAGAATACCCACAGAGCAAGTCAACTTCCTTTTTATAGGACCCCACTCTGGAGCATCCTTTCGGCAGTTTTCCTTAAACTACTTTTGCCCCCGGAGTCGATCACAATCAGCCACATGGACAATGGTTTATATTCCGCTAGCACTCTTAAATTTTAACTGTTGTGCACTTTCACACTCCGGATCCATTCGTGACCATTGATCTATTTGCCTTCAATCCTCAACCCTCGGATCTTGCGCCACATAACTCATTTCGCTGGGTGTCTTGGTCTTATCCTTCGTGCAACTTTATGCTCTGGAACCATCTATAGCCATCAATGTGATCTACTTTATATCTACGTCGTCGGATTTGGTGGCACGTGTCCAATTCCGCTGGGAGCCTTGGACTTATCCCCCGCGCAAGTTTTCACTCCGAAATCAGTCCCAATGGTTGATGTGACCTAACTTTACTTCTCCGCCGTTAGATCAAGAAGTATATACTCGATTCCACCAAGCACTTGGGTCTTAATTACCGTGCAAGTCCAGGTTCCAGAGTTATCCACGATCGTTGATGTGATATGCCTTTATCTTACCGCCGTCAGATCGAGCGGTATGTACTTGATTCCGCTAGGCTCTACTATTTTAACAAACATGCAAGTTCATACGGTAGAGTTTACATGGATTGTGGATCTCTTCGAGCTGAATCAATAGCCGTTGATCTGTGTATTCTATTAAATGCCCGGACATACTTTATCTTCATCGCACCTCTTAGAGAGAGGAGATAGTATAGGCCATTTATCTTCAACTCTTCACTTTGCACCATTAGATCTTTTGACAACTTCATCGTTCTCGTTCCTCATCATACTCTTATACTATACCATTTAACCAAAGTTTGACAAGCCACTATTATTTCTCCTTCATCGTGGTTTTTTTCATCCCTGTGCTAAATATATGTGTTAACAACTGGCTCCATCTGGGGATGATATCCTCCCTGTGAGGTATCAAAGAACTCGTTGACCAGGTGCCTTTTTTTTATTTTTCATAATAACTTCTAGAAAACTCATCTTTTGCTTTTTGTAAATATATCATTTTTATATATTTTTAGAAAAGGAATGGTATGCTTCCTGAATCTTAGGGTTTTCACTACGAGCTTCAAATACATTCGTCTTACCACTCATATTGACTTGTAAAGAAAAATAAGTATGTACAGTCTATGATACAAATTTTACCTTCCTCCTCAGGATAGGTAATGCTTCAGATATCGTCCATTTACAGGGTTGCTCTCCAGAAGAACCCTATTTGTATATTCCAGCAAAAATGTGTTTTTCCCTCTATATCCCGCAACAACGTAAGGTCCTACCCACATAGGATCAAATTTTCCATGCTTGTCTTCATTAGGAGCATCCCACTTCAAAACCAGGTCATCAATTTGAAATTGTTCTTCCTTGATTCTTTTGTCAAAAGTATTTTTCATTTTCTCCTGATGAGACTGCACTTTGTCATAAGCTTTATTTCTCCATTCTTCAAGTTCGATGATCTGATTTATCCTTCTCTGTATGTGATTTGGTTCTTCTTGCTGATCTTGTAAATATCTCATAACTGGAACCCCTAATGACGTTGGAAAAACCACTTCAGCCCCATACACTAGCTGGAAAGGAGACATGCCGATTGTCCTTTTAGTGCTAATCATGTCGGCCCATAGAGGATATTTTAGCTTGGTGTGCCAGGACCTCTTATTATCCTCCAACAGCTTCTTGATGATCCTCACTAGGATCTTATTTGAAAATTCAGCTAACCCATTTCCTTGAGGATAATAGGCAGTTGAATGATTGAGACTTATGTCATACTTATGACAAAAATTAATCATTTTCCTAGATTTGAAAGCAGCTGCATTGTCTGTTACTATCCTTTTTGGACACCCGAATCGAGCCAATATGTTTTCTTCAAGAAAATCCATGATCACATTTTCAGTGGCTCTTCTGGTAGGAATTGCTTCTATCCATTTAGTAAAATAGTCTGTGGCTGTCAAAATACACTTGTGCTGACCTGATGAATTGGGGTTTATTTCACCAATAAAATCCAAACCCCACTACTGGAAAGGAGCTTCAACTGTTATTGGATTCAAAGGGAGAGGCAATACTTTTCTCTTACCGTCAAAAATTTGGCATTGATGACATTTCCTGATTTCTTTGTACACATCTGAAAATAACGTAGGCCAATAATAACCAGCCCTTAGGATTTTGTTCGGAGTCACTTTCCAAGAATGATGTCCGCCACAATCTCCCTGATGAACTTCTTTGGCAATCTGCTGAGCTTCATCTTACAAAAGACAATTCAACAACACTCCTCCAGGGTCTTTCCAATAAAGATACCGATTTATGATACATAATTTAGCAGATTTTAACTTTACAGATCTCGCTCTTGATTTACTTAATCCTTCTTGTGCTTGTAAATTACGGAGGACATATACAATATCAAAATACCATAGAGATGCCACAAAATCAACCATTACCTCTACCTCCGTATCCAACTGATTAGCTTGATGAGAAATGAAATTAATTTGCAAGGTTTCACAATTGGAATTAACCATCATCTTAGCTAATCCTTGTCCTTTAATCAATTTGGTAGGCTTTATTTCTATATCATACTCCAATAATGTAGCAATCCATTTTGCTCTCCTGCCTTCTGGATATGGTTGAGTTAGGATTCCCTTTACTGCAACAGATGGAACATGAGCAATTATATGTGAATGTAAAATATATATTCTGAAATCCTTCAATGCTTTAATTAAAGTATACGCTTGTTTCTCCATAATATCATATTTCAATTCACCATCCCTCAACATTTTGCTGAAGAATGCTATGGGTTGTTCCAAGTTCTCGTCATTTTTCTACAATAAAACAACTGCTATAGTATATTCTGAAGCATATGAAAATATTGAGAAATCTTTAGTAAAATCTGGACTCACTAATACAGGAGCCTCTGAAATTGCCTTCTTGATGTCCCTAAAGGACTATCTAGCTTCAGTATTCCATTTTATTTCATTCCCCTTTTTCAACATATTGGTGATGTTCATTAGAATCTCAGCAAAACTTGGCAAAAACCTTCTCAGAAAATTCACTTGCCCCAAGAAAGACTGTATCTCCTTTTTGCTCCTGGGTTCACCTACTTTCAAAATGGCACTCACCCTTTCCGGATCAATCTTTATACCAGCTTTTTGATATTATATGGGCAAGCAATTTTCCCTCTTCTAATGCAAAGTTGGATTTCTTTCGATTCAACGATATACCAAACTTTTTGCATTTCGTGAACACTTTCTCCAGATGATGCAGATGCTCCCTGTTAGAATTGGAGTAGACTGTGATATCATCCATGTAGATCACTACAAAATTTCCAATTTCCCCTGCAAAATCGATGTCCATAGCTTGCTGGAAAGTGGCCCCTGCATTGATCAAAACGAAAGGCATCTTTGCATACATAAAGGTGCCCCAAGGTGTAGTAAAAGCGGCTTTCTCCTGATCTTCAGGTAACACCTTGATCTGACTATACCCGAAAAAACCATCCAGCATTGAAATTATTTCAGCTCCCACCACCTGCTGCAGTATTTGATCCATCTTGGATAGAGGATAGTTATCTTTCATGGAAACTTTATTCAAATTACAGAAATCTATGCACAATATTATTTCTTCGTTCTTTTTCTGACAGGAACCAAGTTTGCAACCCATCTTGAAAACCTCAATGTTACAATGATTTTAGTGTCAAACAGTTTTTTGATCTCTTTCTCAATGATGGGCAACAGCTTGGGGTTTATTCTCCTGATCTTCTGTTTAAAAGGTCTCTCCCAAGGCTTTATAGGAATGGTATGTTGTATGATAGAGGTATCATACTCTTTGAGATCCTCATAGCTCCATGCAAATACATCTGTATACTTTTTCATTAATTTTACATACTCTTATTTTTCTTTTTCAGGTAATTTCTTAGACAACTTCACAATGTTAGGATTTTCTTTGGTACCAATATTTTTGTCTTCGATAGCATCATCAACAGGCTTCACTTTTGGATTTTTAGACACATCATTTTGATCAAAAAGATTTTCTAAAGGGATTAGTCCTCTTGGTATGAAATTGTTTTTTAATTGCATGATATCCTTACCTCCTAAGGTCCCTTTCAATTTTTCAGTGCTATTCTATTCCTCCTCCAGTTCTTCATCCACCTGAGTACTCTCATCATTGTCATTCTTAGTGTCAATAGGAGTATTCACGAATTCTTCTGAAAGTTCCAGAAATCTTCGGATCTGCATATCGTATTCGAACACTTGCCAATATTTAGAGTTGTCAAGAATGGATGGTCTATTCACAATTTCCACCTGGTATTCCCTCTGACCAGCAACAGGTGTTTCAAATTTTCCAGCGGCCACAGCTAAAGAATTAGCTACCAAATTTTCATGTCTAGGAATCACCTGAATTGTATGCTCCGTAAAGAAGTTACCAAGCATATCCCACACTTCATTTCTATAAGCCCTCATCCGAGGATGCCTGGTTTGATAGCTTTCATTTATTTGGTTTATTACCAACTCGAAATATCCTAAGATCCTTATCTTCTGAGCTCCTAAATCTTTCAGAGCATGCAATCCCAATAATAGAGCTTCATATTCTGGCACATTAACTGTACACTCGAATGTGAACTTGTATGATAGGGTGTTGAAATCCCGAATAGGCGAAATTATATACACACCAGCTCCAGCACCTATCTTTGCAGTAGACCCATCAAAGTACATAATCCACTGGCCTTCTCTTTTTTGCTTTGCTTCCAAAGCATCCTGTTCTTTCACTTCCTTTCCTTATTCTCGTCATACTTTTTCTGCAAAGCCTCTTCTACATCATGTGGAACAGCATCATTGAAGAAAATGGAGGACCCTAAATCAGTATCAACAGCATAAATGTGATGAATTTCAGGTTTGTCTTGACTGCTTACTACATATGGAGTTATTTTTTCACTATATAGTCTTCTGTTCCCATCTTGAACAAGAATCGTGGCATACGACATATCCATCTGCAAACTGCCTTTCAATTTGGAAGTCCAGGACCTTGACAATAGTACCCCGAACTTTGGTGGGATATCTGCCACTACCACATCCATAACTATAGTTTTAGAAGGCAGTTTGTTTAGGGTTACCACCATATCTTTAATTAATCCAAGGCATTTTACTCTCTTAGAATCAAAAGAGTACAGATCTTTATAAGGTCTTGTGACCTCCAATCCCAGACTTTCTACCACTCCCTTGGGAATTAGATTATGTGATGCCCCTGAATCCAGCATAGCATTATGGACCACTTTATCATGCACATTTAGACTTAAATAGAAAGGAGGAACTTCTTCACCTTCCATATTTTCAACTTTTGATCCAAATGAAATAGCAGGATTATCATCATTCAATTCTAAAATGTCTGACTGCCATTGTCCTTGATTTTTGACCATTTTTGTGATGGTATCCCTGTATTCAGTATTTCTCAACAATTCATTAAACAGAACAGATATTTTTAGCTTTGAAAGCTCATTCTGTAAATTAAAACCAGCACTAATGCTTTCCACATCAATCGGAGTCCCATTCTTTATTATTTTATCCCTTTGTACATCATTTTCAACCTCTTTATTTACAGAAGGCTATTTTTGTAGTTCTTTTCCTTTTTCTACATTCAAAGAAATAGAGGAAGGCTGATTTGGGTTTGCCTTCCCTTTATTTATGAGGACATCCCTGTTCCTCAATCTGATTTTCCTCTGTACATCATCCATAGTGTGTAAATATCCTCTTTGATACAACTCATTCTCCTTTTCAATTTCTTCATTTCCACCCTCCTGTTCAAACATGTTATGCTCCTCTTCAGTAATATATATCTCTGAATCCTGCTCTCCAAACAGATGAATCTCATTTTTAGGGGGATCTTCTTCGTCATCAACATAATTTTCAGGGAAAGGTGGACGAATGGGCTATTCTTCTTGGTTTCTTGGATTTCTCTGGTCTCTCTGTCTATTTTGGGGAGGGACAGGGGGATTTGGTCTTCTAAAATTTGGATTCCTGATTTGGGGATCCCCTTGCTCTCTGTTGAAAGGCCTAGTATCCATAGTTAATCTATCCATCAACTTTCCATGGTTTTCAACATCATTTCAAATTTAACATCAACAGAAGAGGATGAAGTAGAAGGCAAATTATCTTCTTTTCTCCTCCTATCCAAATCCCTATGCTTCATTTTTCCACTCGCCATCATGTTAGCTTCCACTTCTAGAGCATCAGTAAACATGGCAGCAAGAGTTGCCGATTTCCTCTCCCGCAATGAGAATGCAAAATCATTATCAAAGGCCCCAGCATAATGTAGTTTGGCAGCTGCAGGAGAAGGTTTTATATCTTCCGGAATAGAGTTGTAAGCCCTCATGAATCTCCTGGAAAATTCATGAACAGATTCGAAACACCCTTTTTTGAGACTGTTATACTGAGATAAAAGCTGCAAAGGATTATGTTTATCATCCCACATGTCCAGGAAAGCATTTTGGAAGGCCTAAAAATTTACTATAGACCCATTTGGTAAGTCTTTAAACCACTTATTTGCCTCTCCTGACAAACTTTGGGCAAATAACCGCATTTTAACATCAGGATAATCAACTTCTTCTAAGTCAATAAAATCTTCAAACTTGGCAACATGCTGTTTTGCGGTTATATCACCCTCTCCATCAAATAAAGAAATTATTTGAGAATAATTTTGAGGGAGATCATGTAATACAGCAGGCAGATGCAAGGGAGCAAATCTGGCGGCCATTGGTCTGGGTGGGTTCACAGGAAGTGAAGAACTTTGAGTACTTTGAGAGGTAAATGTGTCAGCCTTTGTGGTTTGTTACAAATCTCTCCAAAGGGAATCTAACAAGTAAGATTCTAACCTATAGGGATTAAACTCAGTATCCTTAAGGTCAGACTCGAATTTGGTTTTCAACAAATTTTTTCCAACGTTAACTTCCCATTTTGGATCAAAATGAGAATCTCGAGATGATGATGCACCAAACAAAGGAAAATCTATCTTTTCTTTATTTTTTCTTTTAAATAGATTTTCTGGGTCTTCAAAACTTTTCAAGACTTTGGTATCAGAGTTACCTCACGTGTGTCTTCTCGAAGCCAGAATGACTCCTTAAGTTTTGAACAATCTTCACAATGGAGTCGCCAGGGAAAATATGCAACCTCTTATGCTAATAAAATTCCTGTTTGCCCACAGAAATATTTCTTCAAAATTTCTCGTTCTCCCAGGGCAGATATGCACTTTTGTTCCCCGGCAACGGTGCCAGTTTGTTAGCACTCGGAATGTACCCAGGTTGTAAAAGTTAAACTCCAAGGTAACATCAAAACCACTTTAGAAAGAAACTGGTGTTTTCTTCCAAAGAGGGATCTCTCAATACAGATTTAACAAGACCATATATAAAACAACATTTAAAGATTCGTATGGATGGTTGAAATAATCACATAACCATTGGGCATGGATTCACATACATATAAATATATCACAAAGACATATACATGAGATTCATCAAAGGCAAGATAATCACATCATCAAAGTGGTTCAATTTAATCCAGGCGAGACAGAAGAGACTAGGAAACAGTCCATTAATACAGAGCATCAAAGATGAATTCTATATCAACTTTAGCAAAAAATATATAAAATATCTGAAATGATGACTAGAGCATAAACATATGAATTCTAATCACCCAACGTTGTATTTCAGATACGAAGAAGAAACAAAATGAAGTGTTACACTGGGGAAATACGGTCACATAAAGAAAGAAGCACAGACTGTAATATCAATGACACAGGAGTCTCTGATAAACCTTCATGCATTCACTTTGTTATTCAAAAATAGATATGTTCTCCAAAACCATTCAACCACAAGATGGGTTCCAACCCCCATCTCATAAAAAAGATGCCAATATATACAAAAAATAATAGATCTCCCAAGAAGATTCACAACTGAATGATCGGATTAATTTAGATTCTTGTAACTAAATCCCTAATTTCTAGGAATAAATTACTGCTCCAATCCTAACAGCTCATAAAGTAAAAATCAGCTTGGTAAAATGCCTTCGTCCAGTCAGCTCCATGTTGTATAACACCTGTCTCTATGCATGCAAGATGTATTGGTCTTTCCGAATCTCTCCACAGCTTTCCATTATTCTACGCTTGGGGTATCACATTCCATCATTTCCCAAATTGACACTTCAAGCTCCATGGAAGCTTCATATGACACCTTGGGCAATCTGCTTCTGATAATTGTGAACTTCTGTAAAATTTCGAAATCCTCTGATAATTTGTCCACAATAGTTTTTCCTGTTAGGCCCTTTTCTAAGTCATCAAATTTAGAGTGGTCCATGCGATTCTGAACTAGCAAGCTGTGATAATGCTACTGCGAAATCATTCATCCCTCCTCATCCCAAAAGGAAGGCAAGCCATCTTCGAATAGCTCCTTGAAATCCTGCTTGAAGTTATCGACCTGTGCAACCATTTCATCAGTTTTGTCCTGAACCGTCTTCATTAAATGATGTTTGTGGATAAATTTCTTAGCCCACATCACTATGGATATCCTGTCTTTTATCCCCATATCATGTAATTGCTGATATGTCAATGAGTTTAAAAAGTTCAGTGCATTTTGAGTTGTGGTGAGAGGTCTTTTTCCCATGTGTTCATTCACCAGCTTTAATCCTTGGTGGGCCAAATTGATCAAAATATTCTGATCATCAATGAAATTCAGATAATGCCTAAATTTGGTAATTTCTATAGATAACATGTCCCAAATAATGTGTTTTGCTCCTTGCAGGGGACCTTTACCTATGATTTTCTCCTTCAATTCATTGAACTTCTTTTGCAACTGGTTTCTATCTTGTAGTATTTTGTTTTTACTTTCATTCATTTTGGCCAGTTCAAACTTGATCTTTGCATTCTCTGTCCTTAGCTCTTTGATTTCTGCATCTTTTAGACTAACCTGGGACATAGGCACCAACAGATCATTCGCAGAAAAATCATCCAATGGCTTCTCGATATTCACAATGGACAAGTCTTCACCTGTGGGAGTCTGACTCATTAACTCCTCCATAATCTCCTTCTCATCAATTTGATCCTTTTTCATCAAGGAAATTTGAGATAACAGTTCATTTTGTTCGGCCTTCCACTTGTCTTTTTCTTCCTGTAACTCAATATCTCTCCCTTTATACTCCATCATCTCTTGATGGATCTTGTCTTTATCTTCTTGCAGAGCCAATAACTTAGAGGACTGAACATGCTCAGAACCTGGGATTTTCAATTTTTTCTTCAACACTTGGTGAGCATTGTCTTTTTCTTCTAGCATTATCCTGACTTCTTGGGTGTTATGTGAACTAATAATATCTGTTTGAAACTTCTTGATCTGGATGGCATTTGCCTTATTTTCAACTCTTTCATGTTTCAATTGAATCTCTAACTTATCTATCAAAATTTGCAATTTATTTATCTTTACCATAGTGTTAACACCCAAAAAGGGTTCACTACCTCATCTACCCCACTACATGGCTCATTTGTCCATTTTCCTACCATATTTTTGTCAAAAACCCATAAAACCATCTAAAAAGCCTCCAAAAGGCTTAAAATACCTCCAAAAGGCCATAAAACCCTCTTTTTCTCCAAAAATATCCAAAATTCCTCCAAAAAAGCAAAAATCTCCAAAAAGGAAGAAAAAATATGAAATAATGAGGAAAAGGAGGAAAAAACCCTAAACAGATGAAACCCTAAATAGCTGAAACCCTAACCCTAAACCGACACTCCACCACTATAAATAAGTGATGGAGACCCCTTATTCAAAATCCACAATCACAAGTATCATGCCTCTGCCAAAATTGCTCTTGAAACCCTAGCTCACCCTTGAGCTACTTTCACCATGAGAGCCCCTTTTGGCCCATTTCCACCATTGGAGAAAGAGAAGGAGCAGCTGGAGCTCGGAGCGAACTCTCGGATCAGCGCAACGAGCTTCACCAACCTCCACATCGGAGGTCAGATCAATATAAAAAATCATTCTTTACTTTTTGCTGTTTTGCTTCATGAACATGTTTAGATTAATTTTTATTACTGTTTAGCATCTTTTATTTCACATATTATTGAACTGCTACTAAGGAATCCATTCTCCTTAGTAGGTGCTCATTCGCACAAGCTAGGGGTAAAACCCTAGCAACAGTTTTGGCGACTCCGCTGGTTTTTTAATTTATTTTATTTCCCGTTTTGTCCTTTCGGCTGTCGTTTTCGGCCGGTGTAAACCACCGTTTTTTGTTTCACAGTCGCGTTCTGACTGCGCCTTTCCATCCCTTAGATGCGACCCGACCGCGCCTTTCCAGCTCTTAGCTGTGACTCGACCGCGTCCTTTTCCCTGTTTGCTGCGCTCTGACCACGCCTTTTAACCATTTTACCCGTGTCTCGACCGCGCCTTTCCAGCTCTTATCCGTGACCTGACCGCGCCTGTTTCCTTTAAACCCGCGGTCCGCCCGCATAGAAACCCACGACCTGAGCGCGCCTTTTTCCTTTAAACCCGCGGTCTGCCCGCCTCAGAAACGCACGACCTAAGCGCGCCTGGTTCCTCCAAACCCGCGGTCCGCCCGTGTCTTTTCTCCAGAAACCCGCGATCTGTTCGCGTCTGTTTCCTTCAAACCCGCGGTCCGACCGCCGATCCGATCTAACTTTTTCACTTGTTCCTTCTTTTGAACCCAGCCCCTTTGCTACCATATTTTTTGCACCTGCACAGCCATCTGTTCTACCTGCACTTTTGTCCCCCTTTACAGAATTTAAAAAAAAAAAAAAAATTTCAGCATTGTTTATTCAGATAATTTTGCATGGTAAAATTTTTCTTTCAGTATTATTGATATTTAGGAAGTTGCCCTGGCACTTCTCTTCTGGTTTCATAACCTCACAAGCACACAATCTGTCACCTAATTCAAGTGAGACTTAAAAACTACTTAACTCAACCAACATTCTAACCCCACTTGGGGAACACAAAAGAATTTTTGTAGTTAGGTAGGATCGGGGGGATAGGCTTCCAAAAACACCCCTCGGTTACTTACACTTGAGACATAGTTGTTGTCCATTAGGGAACCAAAATCCCCTAGTATTTTTTGACACGGTCACAACCGGTTTATAGGAGGGCCTCTCCCTTAGGAGGGTTGAAGTCATGAGATGGGTTTCGGAGGTCTGAGCGGAATACCAAACTCCATTCAGTAACTGAAGGGATACCTTTCGCAGTTCTCAGGATATCTCTGTATAGGGGTATTGCGGTAAAAGGACCAAGCGACAGATTTACCTTTCTGGATGTGTCATGAACGGGGTATCTTAGTTGCCATTCTTCTAGGATTTGACTACCCAGTGTCCCTCCCAGTAGGGGGATACCTTAGCCACTTAGATTTCCTATTCGTATTGTCTGACTTCGATTTCATCACCTTGCAGAGGATATGTCTAGTTGAGTCATAACACTTTTAGTTAGGTATTTGCATGCTCCCTTACCTCCTTTTGGTCTAGTGAGTCCACCGTTTTTTATTTTGTAGGCAACCTACTGTTTTTTGGTATTCTGACCATTCATGTTGACACTCCGCCTATTGTAGCACGCAGTTACAGTGGGTGTTTTGAGTTGATTGTTGGCTTGAGCGCCCTATTTTTTGAGCTCTCCTTCTGCACACTCGGTTGCATTAGATTTTTTGAGCTGATTTGTAGTTACCTAAACCCATAGAGATTTGACTCCATTTGTCACCATTGAGTCCCCGAGATATTCTCGGTGCCTCAGAGGCAAGCCCCCACAGCACGGTTCACTTGACACCACCAGTCATCAACACAGATCATCATCACTTGATACCACTCATCATAGATCTCGAGCCTTGTCACTTGACTCCACTCGTCAGCGGCATAGAACTCCGTCACCAGATACTGACGCCCCTTATTTTACCTCTGATTCTGAGCCAGACTCCGAGAACCCCCTTTACACTACCCCTACTAGCCCCATGGCTAGCGTGACTCCCACTCCCATCTTGGTAGGGACCATTGGTGGCACATCCACCATGACAACAGTTACCACACCTACTTTGGGTATGCCCTCCACGGGGGCCCCCTCTACTGTTCCCCTCACAGCACCGATTCCCGTAGCAGGAATACCTATCCCCACTCCATTAGTGACCCATACTACACATGGTGGTACAGGACCGTCCTATACCACCTTAGTTCCCCCACTTGGGGGAAACCTCCCTCACATGACCCCTCCACTTGGGGGCATCAGCCCCAACTTGGTCCAACCCACTACCATGTCACATCCTTCGTCCAGTTTTCCATTCATGGCTAGCCTCAACCTGCCTGACCTAGCTAGATTAATCAATGACCCCATCCGACACTACCCTGTGTGGCCTCACATGCCCACCAAGCTCCCCTCTGACATCCCTAAGTTCGATGGCAAGGCAAGTGAGGACCCACAGAACCATATCATGTCCTTCCATCTATGGTGTTCCTCCAACTCCATAGTAGACGACTCTATTCGCCTCCGTTTATTACAGCGCACTTTCACTGGCTCTGCTGCCAAGTGGTATATCGAACAACCCCATGGAACCCATGCCACTTTTACTTCCCTTGCCTTGACCTTCCTGTAGTTCTTCCAGTTACCTGTCCGCTATGATGCAGGCATTGAGATTCTACTATCATGCAGACAAAACATGGCTACCCACATCACGGACCACATTCATGAATGGCGTCGACGCCGTAGTTTATGCAAGATCAAGTTAGACAACTGGATCTTCCTAGATTGGTTCCTCAAATCCCTCCATCCTATCATTGCTAAGGATGTGGCATCCGAAAGACCCCAGTCTGAAGAAGAGGCTATCCTTAAAGCCCCACAGTTCGATCTCATTTACGCCCAGTCAGGTTATTTCTATACCATTATACCTGACGCCCCTCGCGACAATTCCTCCCAGCACGATGCGCCAGGGGCATCCCACGCTGCCGACGGCATCATTGGTCATGTCTCTTCGCAGCCTCAACCATTTTCCATAGCCCGTCCTAGCCCTGGCCCTGACCCTTCGCGGGCTACCTCATAGTCTGGAGAAAAAAACCCGTATGCTCCCATGACACATTACCACCATACCCATGGACCCTCATGTCCACCATAGTGTTTCGGTCATGCGACTCCCGCTCACGCCCCCCCTGTCGCACCTCAGCCCTACTATCACCAGCAGGCTGCACCAACCCCTGCGGCACACCCACAACCCGCTCCACAGCACTATCAGCAACCCCCTCAGGGTGCTACACCTGCGCAGCCTCCACCTACATATCACCCACCGCAGCCTGCTCCAGCCCACGCGCAACCTCAGAATCCACCTGCTGTTCAAGGGGAAGTTTATGCTCAACAAAACCCGTAGTAAAACCAGAACAACCAACGCAACCAGGGCCAACAAAACCGCGGCAGAGGCCGAAATCATGGGAACAACCAACCGACTGAGCAAGCTGGTCAACACCCTAATCCCCCCGCTAGTAATAATGCGGCCCTTGATAACCAAACCCATGATCACCCACCCAAGCAAGCTAAAAAACCCAATTTGCGTACAAACTATCCTTGTTCTATTTGCAGGGTCTATGGCCACTACACAAATTTTTGTCCACATATGGAGCGAGTTCGGAAACTTTTGGCTGCGGATGTACACCACCAAGGGTAGGCGGCTCCTCAAGCACCACCCAACCCCCCATAACCTCAGCAGCCACCTTTGGTGCTGCAAAACCCCATACCAACCCAAGGCGTAGTGAACAATGAACCGTTGGCTCCCCCTCAAACTAACGCACCAACCCAACAAATCACTTACGCTGCTCCTGATCAACCCATGTTTGATTCAGGGACCCACCACTTGTTGATGATGTCCTCCGATGAGGTCAACCTCCAGACCCGGCGGAACTAATATGGCTCCACCCCTGAAGCCCCTCTCGCCGATACACCTACTAACGCTCATCCCACTGATCAGGCGTTACGTATACCTCCACCTCCACTAGATGGCGCTCCCAAAGCACCCCATTTCCCACTTCGCCGTATCAACAATAACCCCAATGCGCGGGCTGCGTCAAACTACAACATTGTCGATGACTTAGCCCAATCCCCCGCAGCCATGTCTATGTTAGAAGTCTTAAAAAACTGCTCTTCGCAGCGTAAGAATTTACTCTCATCCATTGGAGCTATTGATCCAAATGATTCGCAGTTAATGGCATTTGATTTGGACCAATCCGAACCCCGCCTGCCTTCCACTTTGGCATTCCAAGTTTCTGTTTCCATTCGGAATTTTGTCGTCCATCGATGCATTATTGATGAAGGTGCCTCCACATGTGTCATGCCCACCTCCATATGGCATAAAATGGGATCCCCCCCTCTCCAGCAGTCCTCTACTGTGTTGCGAGCCTACGACGACCATTCAGCTCAACCACAAGGCCTATTAACTAACGTCCCTGTCCAGCTGGCTGGAAAAATTGTCCTCATAAACATCGAGGTTATCAATGCGCAGCTTGATTACAACCTTTTACTTGGCCGCAGCTACATGTATGCCATGCGGGCAGTTTCTTCTACCATTTTTCGTACCATGATGTTCCCCCATGAGGGACGCGTGGTCAAGGTTGACCAACTCACTTACCATGATCCCAATGCCCCTGCGGCACCCAAAAATGTTCTCCCCATGGTCGAACAACATGTTTTGGGTGCCACCACCTCATTCGTTTCTTCTATGGGGCCCGGAGTTTACTCAGACACACCAATGACCTCGACCTTCCCATCTATTCCACCCCCGTCACCTGCCACTGAAGTGTCCGATCTATGTACCCTGTCCCATAACATGCAAACTCCTACTAATCAACCGCCCTTGTTGCCTCAACCCCCTTTTGTACCTAGTCACATTGGTGCTACACCTATCCATACCATTCCTTTCCTCTTCCCTCCCTCAGGAGTAGTTAGCGCCCCGGTCATGGCCACCCTCAGCCTTCCTGGGTTAACCTTAGGATTACCCGTTTGGTATCTTTCGCCTCCTGGTCGTCCGCCGACACCAGATGTCATCCTGCAACTGGTGCAACCCATTGTCACTACTAGTCAACAACCTCCTGGTGTCACTACCCCGTCATCCTCCGCAAAACCCCCTCCTCCTCTTACCAAACCCACTGGGGGTAGAGGCCCCCAACCTTACACTACTGTCCCACCTCCTAAGACAGTCAAAAATCCCCCTGTGTTTCGTGCTCCTCCCAAATGCGCACTGTGCGATGAGTTGGGCCATGCAACTCACCTATGTCCTCAGTTACCGGCATTACAGGAATACATGCAACTACTTGACGACGACCCCACTATCCCGGTTGTCCATCTAGATCCAACCCCTATGCCTCGCGACAAATCCCTGCGCACTAACCACTCCTGTGCCTTATGCAGTGTCTACGGGAATTACTCACATCACTGTCCTGATCTCGCCGAGTACAGAGCAGCTCTCGTTGAAATTAACAATCTGGATCTTGAGACAGCACCACCCACCATTGTGGAAATCCACCCCCCAGACTCTTCCTCTTCTGAAGAGGTTAATACCATTTATATGATCTCTTCCACCACTACTCCTTCGTCAACCGATTTGACGACACAAACATTCTGTATGGATGAGGAGATTCTCGAGGCTCTCACTGCCCCGGATTATCCTTGGGATGACATGCACCATCGTTCCTACTTCCTCCCAGATGAATCTTCCTCCAACACTGCTACCCAATTTGCAGTTGAATCCAAAGACTTCCTTCCCCACAAGGTCGACTAGTTCAAGGACCCTATTCCTTCTCTTGACGCCTTCGAAGAGGGTAACATGGCCAACATCTCACTTGTCATCCAAATTAATATCGCTGCCCCAGGAAGCACCCCACCGCGGCTCCGACCCCCTAACCTGCGGTCCACCCCATGTGGACCGTGCAAATAGTACCTATTTCCACCATTGGAATCAACATCCACGTGCCGTCACGATGGTCACCTCATTGCATTATTTTTTCTACGTCATTTTTTGCCCATTTTTTAGACATCGCTAGTTGCCTCGGTTTGCGTGCCACTTCGGCCGCTCTCCGTTTTTAACACTTTTTATATCACTGGATTCATTTTTTCGAGCTCGTGATGATGCTTGAGATCATTTCTCGCTCTCACTTGGTACAATTTCAACATTATGTCCCGACATCTTGTTGCCTCAATGTACGCGCCACATCGGCCACCATCATATTGTTCCATACTTTTTACATGAGCCATCCACTCATGTCATACTGCAAATGTCCCATTATTTTTCCACCATTCATTCACCCCGCAAGGAGGCCCACTAGTGTTCCCCCCCCACCCTCGTTCCTGGTCATCATAAATGTTCCTTGATTGAACGCTTCCTCCTTGCCTTACCATTCCATCAATTCAGAGTCTTCTTATTTGCTTTCAGACTCCTTAAAATTGAAAGCAACCACGAGCATGTACTGTCCCGGGCTCATAAAATCCACACAACAGTACCATTCTATTACTTCAGAGTCTTCTTATTTGCTTTCAGACTCCTTAAAATTGAAAGAAACCACGAGCAGGAACTGTCATGGGCTCGTAAAATCCACACGACAGTACCATTCCATCATTTCAGAGTCTTCTTATTTGCTTTCAGACTCCTTAAAATTGAAAGAAACCACGAGCATGTACTGTCGTGGGCTTGTAAAATCCACATGACAGTACCATTCCATCATTTCAGATTCTTTTACTTGCTTTAAGACTCCTTAAAATTGAAAGCAACCACGAGCATGTACTGTCGTGGGCTCGTAAAATCCACACGACAGTATCATTCCATTACTTCAGAGTCCTCTTATTTGCTTTCAGACTCCTTAAAATTGAAAGAAACCACGAGCATGAACTGTCCTAGGCTCGTAAAATCCACATGACAGTACCATTTTATATCCACACTTCTTCTAGTTCCCTAACCCATGAAGAAGTCCCCCTGCGCCTCTTGGCGCTATGATCAATCCTCTCGGCAGCACCCCCAATCAGGTCACCTTTGTTCAGAGTATTCTGCAATCTCCTACCATTTTACCACAGCTTGAGTCTCCCTCATCCCATTCACCCTCAGATCCTATACCGATATGATCCCTTTACCACCACTCAGTCTCAAATGTTGCCCAATCATCCCTACCATCATACTCTGAACAAAGGAAGTTTGAGTCCACCCACTCTACTTTCCCATTTATTCCCCCCGGTGTATCACTCCCGCCATCAGTACTATCACAGTTCGGTTTTTCACCTCGCGCTCCTGTCAAGGAAACATCATTGCCTTGATAGTTGCAGGTCTCCCTCTATCGACAACAGCCCCTCTATTCCAGAGGATAGACCTAGAAGCCCCTGTGCCTTGGACCCATCACCATCTCTGGTGAGTTCCTACGGACCATTTTGGGAGGATTCATCATTGCCTCTCCGAATAGTTGTTTCTCACATGCTCGACTTTAGCACCTTAATCGCATCGTTGAGAATCGCGCAGGATGTATATCCTTTCCATTATGTGTCGAAGACCCCGGATTTCCCCCGACTCTAGCACATTGGTGAGTCACTTTGGAATGCCCAGTCATATGTTCCCGTGCATGTCCGGGCTGTGTTGAATATTGTATTCAGAAGACATCCAGTTCCATGCTTCCTTGAGTACCCAGTTCAGTTCCAGATCAGTGTACCATTGCAAGTATGACCGTTGTCGCTTTGCTCCAGCAGCTCATTAGTTCCTTTGGAACCACATTCAGTAGCACTGCTATCATTCCAGTGCATTAGTTGTTCAGCTGAGACATGGTCATCCTAGCAGTATGTTCCAGATTTGTGTCCCCTCTAGACACTTATGATACACACAGTGGTTTTCTATGTATCCTACAGGTCCCTCTTTTTGGGCCTCACAGTTATTTTTATGTATCTTGATACGAGCATGGGTATGCCCGCCTCATCCAGATGATCAGATGATTCCTCATCCATTATTGAGGTTATGTACTTTTCATTCCTTGCAGTTCGTTCGAGATCGATGTTCCGGGCTTCAGTTGGTTCCTTCTCTTCTCCACACCCCAGGAAAAACAAATATGACTTATTATGTCGATCGGCCATACGATGAGCTCTTTCCCTCGCACATCAGGGGGCAATTTGTTAACACCCAAAAAGGGTTCACTACCTCATCTACCCCACTACATGGCTCATTTGTCCATTTTCCTACCATATTTTCATCAAAAACCCATAAAACCATCTAAAAAGCCTCCAAAAGGCCATAAAACCCTCTTTTTCTCCAAAAATATCCAAAATTCCTCCAAAAAAGAAAAAATATCCAAAAAGGAAGAAAAAATATGAAATAATGAGGAAAAGGAGGAAAAAAACCCTAAACAGCTAAAACCCTAAACAGCTGAAACCCTAACCCTAAACCGGCACTCCACCACTATAAATAAGTGATGGAGACCCCTTATTGAAAATCCACAATCACAAGTATCCTGCCTCTGCAAAAATTGCTCTTGAAACCCTAGCTCACCCTTGAGCTACTTTCACCGTGAGAGCCCCTTTTGGCCCATTTCCACCATTGGAGAAAGAGAAGGAGCAGCTGGAGCTCGGAGCAAACTCTCGGATCAGCGCAACGGGCTTCACCAACCTCCACATCGGAGGTCAGATCAATATAAAAAATCATTCTTTACTTTTTGCTGTTTTGCTTCATGAACATGTTTAGATTAATTTTTATTACTATTTAGCATCTTTTATTTCACATATTATTGAACTGCTACTAAGGAATCCATTCTCCTTAGTAGGTGCTCATTCGCACAAGCTAGGGATAAAACCCTAGCAACACATAGCTTGTAACAAATTTGAATAAATGATATCAATGGTTTGTTTATGAAGTTGTATCTTATCCGGTATACTGATCTTATCCAACCGGATCTCCATCTCTGACATCTTCTTGTCGTTTACCATGGCTAACTTGAATGTATTTCTTTCGGCATCTCTAGCAGAAACCAGAGAAGTTTTTGGACTGTGTAAACTTCTCACTCGCGGTAGAAAATTTCTTGTCTCTTCCAGAGACTATTTTCTTTTCTCCATGTAACTAGCCTTGAGTTCCTCCTTTGACTTAAAGACCGGGCTTAATTCGAAACCATCCACACCTTTAAAAGAGAACTGATTTACTTGCACAAGCTTCATTGGAACTAGAGCAACCTTTTTGAAACCATCAAAAATTTCTTCATTTACAATTTCACCACCTTGAAACAACTTTGCCTTTTTATGCGATCCATCTTGGTCAATTTCCATACTTTCGATTTTAGACAGACTTCTCTTAATCACAATACTAGTATCCTCTGTTGTTTGGGATGCTATGACAGGTACAGTATGTGTATCTTCATTAGACCTTGAAATCTCAGTAAACTGCAACAAATTGACTGTTTCATCCAGACCTTCAATAAACTGGTGATCAAACGGTTTGTTCTTGTTGGCCTGCTTCCTCAAGGAGATTACATGGCGGGGATCATAATTTATCTTTGGCTCCTTTCGGAAATCCGTATTCTTCAGCAATTTCTCTATGAATACTAAAGCACCTTTACTTTTGAAAATGAAAGAACCGACCTTCAGGGGGAATTTAATATTTGAATACTTTCTAAAAGCTCCAAAATGTTCTTCTTCAGACTGCAACCTTTGTCTCATGAATTCTAAAGCAAAAATACTCGGGGTGAGGAATGCAGGTAACTTATAAGGTTTCCCTGTAAATCCATATACTCTTAACACAGTGGAGTCTTTATGCAGGAACCAATCTCCATTTCGATCTTCGGGTGAAGGCTGCATCAAACATTTCATCTCGTCCAAAACACGAGGCAATTCTTCATCAAACAACATTTTATACACTTCTGACATAATCGAATTGGCATATTCAAACATGTTGATTTGCTTGGGCAAATCAAAAGAACAGATAGTATCCAAAAACTGTAGCTCAGTGACATTGGAACACAACAGCATGTCGAACAAGTAGGTCTGAAATCTAAAGAGCCGAACCTTTGGAGACTCACTTAGCTGAAGATGGATTGATTCAGCCAGGTATTCGTCGAGACTAAACACGAGAATTGACTGAGATTCAGAGCCTAAGGAACTTATTCTCAACAAAAAACCAAGGACAACTTCTCCCACGCGACAATCATCATCAAGACCCAATATTTGATAGACTAGAGATACTACCAATTGGACTTCATTTTTAAAAATATGCACAGAGTAAGGTAAGAAAAAACTGTCCAAAGATTTACCATCTTTCAGAACACTAGATAGGAATTGGCAATGGATTTCAGTTTCGCACTTCTTGTAAAATTCAACAAGGACTGACTCATTCACTGACTCACAGTTATCAGGATAACTATCAGGTAAATTGAGGTTTTCTCGAATGACTGTAGCATTTACTTTACAAAGTATTCGGGATGTGGATTGACTCATGATAATTCTCTGAGAAGGCGAGTATTTAACAGCACACCATTCTGCAAATTCCAGGAAATGGAGGGTTTGTTCGAGGGCGAAGTAATACAAAAAAGATTTACATACATTCAATATATCATTTCCCTGTGAGTGGTAATACCATAATATTTCTTTACTAACGGACATGCTTCCTACATATAGGAAGGGGTCACATACGCCCCTGTCTCTGTCGACCAAATACTCCTCTCTATCATCTATAACATGACTACTCTGTAATTCCTCCTCCTTGTCCATAATTCAATTGATAAATAGCGAATAGACGGATGAATTACGAGAGCTTAAGCCTTACCTGTTAACTGTAGCGTCGTATTTGAAAATGATAGTTGAAAGTTGATGAAGCCGTGGGTCTATTTCATTCTTTCGGTGCCAATAGAATACCCACAGAGCAAGTCAACTGCCTTTTTATAGGACCCCACTCTGGAGTGTCCTTTCGGTGGTTTTCCTTAAACTACTTTTTCCCCCGGAGTCGATCATAATCAGACATGTGGACAGCGGTTTATATTCCGCCACCACTCTTAAATTTTAACTATCGCGCACTTTCACACTCCGGATCCATTCGTGACCATTGATCTATTTTCCTTCAATCCTCAACCCTCGGATCTTGCGCCACGTATCTCATTCTGTCGGGTGTCTTCGTCTTATCCTTCGTGCAACTTTATGCTCTAGAACCATCTACAGCCATTGATGTGATCTACTTTATATCTACGCCGTCAGATTTGGTGGCACGTGTCCAATTCCACTGGGAGCCTTGGAATTATCCCCCGCGCAAGTTTTCACTCCGGAATCAGTCCCAACCATTGATGTGACCTAACATTACTTCTCCACCGTTAGATCAAGAAGTATATACTCGATTCCGCCAAGCGCTTGGGTATTAATTACCATGCAAGTCCAGGTTCTAGATTTATCCATGATCATTGATGTGATATGCCTTTATCTTGCCACCGTCAGATCAAGTGGCATGTACTTGATTCTGCTGGGCTCTACTATTTTAACAAACATGCAACTTCATACGGCGGAGTTTACACGGATCGTGGATCTCTTCGAGCCGAATCAACAGTCGTTGATCTGTGTATCCTATTAAATGCCCAGACATACTTTATCTTCCTCGCACCTCTTAAAGAGCAGAGATAGTATAGGCCATTGATCTTCAACTCTTCACTTCGCACCATTAGATCTTTTGACAACTTCATCGTTCTCATTCCTCATCATACTCTTATACTATACCATTTAACCAAAGTTTGACAAGCCACTATTATTTCTCCTTCATCATGGTTTTTTTCATCCCTGTGCTAAATATATGTGTTAACAGGCATAGAATCCATCATGGCCTTCAAGGTATCAAATCTTCCTTGACATTCTTGAGTCCATTCAAATGCAACATCTTTCTTTAGTAGCTTCTCCATAGGAGCAGTAATTGCAGTATATCCCCTGATAAACTTACGATAGTAGCCTATATGGCCTAGTGTTGATTAGAGCATCTTTACATTCGTCAGCGGTGGTAAATTGAGGATGAATGCAATATTTTCCAGATATACTAACACACACTCTTTGTAGATGATGTGCCCAAGTAGTATACCAAAGGGTGCGCAAAAAATACATTTATTGGAATTCAATGTAATATGATGCTATCGACATTGTTGCAGCATTAATCGCAGATTGTCTAGATGGTATTTAACCAAGCTGTAGAAGGTTCAGTCATCCATATTGACCTATAGGAATTTATAAATAAAATATTTAAATACGGTGATGACTACGTGGGAGAATACAACGGGTTCAATTTTCATCCCAAATGGCATGATAGTATATTGGAAACAACCCCACTCGGTGATGAATGTAATATTGTGACGATCCTCTTTCACGATCCGGATCTAGTGGTAGCTCAAAAATCCCTCTGTGAAGGAATATACCTCCTCACTGCCTACACCTTCTAGGAATTCACCTCTCAAAGGGGTCAGGAACGAATCATGTACACATGCATCATTCAATTTTCGTAGATCACACAGATGCATATTTCTCCCATCTTGTTATCTTTTACTACCACCGAACTTATCCATTATGATTCTTCTACTGGTTCTATGATCCTAGCATTGAGCAGCATATCAATCTCAGCTTTCACGCAATCCATATATCGTGGGTTTAGTCTATAGGGCCTCTGGAGGACAGGTTTTGCATCCGGCTTGAGAAGAATCTTCATTTGTCCCAAGTCACCAAGCATCCCCTTCATCTTGGAGCACCATGTGGGGAACAGATCTTGGAATTCATGTAGTAGATCTATGATTTTGGCTATCATCTCTTCACCCCAATAGTCACCCATGTTGGAAAATTTTGGATTTTATGCTGTCCCAATGTCAACATTATGAATGCTCAGCGGCTGGTTCATCGAGTCTGTCAATATTTAGGGAGTGGCAACACCACAAATTCCCTCAGAATCTAGGATATTAACATGCCGCAGCTCGTCATCACTTTTAGGTTTCCCTGACAAGCGGTAGCACACCATCATGGATTGGACAGAGCAAGGTGCATGGGGATCAACTAGGTATTCAACAGGGTTGACTTTTAGTACTATGTCATAGATAATGTGTAAAGCATTACATACCTCAGCATCAATATCCTTGAAGCTAAGCATTTGCTCAAAGCAAACTGACAACTCCTCCAAAGTGGTAATGGTTCCATGCAACTCTACTACTATGTACTAGGATCTTGGAATTTCTTCTAGAGTGTGGAAAAAAGCATGAACCCACTCATCTCTGGGTCGCGATGTCAATAACGCCTAGTATTCAATCAAATGACTGGCAGGTTCATTTTTTTCCATCATATTTCCCGACATGGTAGACCTCTATATCGCCAAAATGCACCATCATCAATCTGTGACATTGCTCCTAGTCATGGATCGTTTGTTTGTAGGTCACCCACCAGAGGGAGAGAGTAGCCTTCAGTGCTACGTTAATAACCAATATTATTTGTGGTTCAAACACCTTCTCTTCTAATTATTGAAAGAACTTACAGAGTCTGGGAATTCCTTCATAAATGGGAAACTCAACGGTCTCAGTGGAAACATGTCAGAGAGACTATGTAACCAACCCAAACTTTCTGAATGATACCTCATGCAGCCGATTCTACATATTTTCTAGAGAATCATCAAAGTCTTAGAACACAAAACTTGTGCTGCTCCATTCAAGGTCACCATTGAGAGTGGATGGATATAGTCCTCAGAGATATCGTATGCATGATGCCAACTCCTTTTGACTTTGTCCTTTACTGGTTCAATATAGAGCCATCCTTCGTGAGGGTACATAGGAGCAATGACCCTAACATCCTGGTTTCCAAATGTCATAACTCGGTTTTTGAAGTTGATAACTGCCATGCTAACATTATCCCACCCAATTCCTAGTAGTGCTAGATAGGAACCACCATCTTCTACAACTTTTATCACATCAAAGTCAACGCACTTTTCATACCTTCAATGTCGACAACCAAATTTTAGACCCGGCCAATGGGCTGAACCTTTGCCTGGTTTGCTAACCGTACATGTACTGGTGACCATCCTAGTGTTGGCTTCCCCATCGATTTCCAGGTTTTCTTTGTCATGATGTTTACATTAGATCTAAGGTCCAAAATGATCGATTCTACCTCATAATACCTTATCTGAATATTCATCCCCATTTCCTTCCCTGTCTTCCTTTTTTGTTGGGAATTTATAGCGAAATGCTTTACTGTCTTATTCGGGAGGTGCAACAATGTCTGAAGCTTGAAAAGGGTGTCCGAGTCCCTTTCCAGCAATAGACAACTGTCAAAAAACTTGCGTAGAGTGCCATGATGCCGTGATGGGCCTGCTTCTAGAGATGGATCAAAAGTGGAAGGTATATCAAGAATTGGAGACTTGGATTTCTCCCAATCACCCGCTTCGCTTCAAAGAAAGTGTCTTTTTCTGTTGCAATATCAAATGCAATTTTTTTCTTTCCAACAAGTCGGATAGGGTACTGCGGTCCATCATCACCATTTTTTGTGATAGCATAGCTGACAATCTCGACGTCGACATCCTTCATCCTTGGTTATGCATGGATTGATGCAACAGTCAGTCCTTGATTCAAGTTCTGGGCTTGGGCTCCTGACGGGTGTTGATTTAGCAACTGATTCATCGCTTGATTAATTGTTATATTCTAAACTTGGGGTGGGTTCTGAGTATGTGTCTAGTTCTGTAGTTGGATCTGAACTTGTAGGGGTGGCTGATTCTGCACTTGGAATAGAGGTTGATTCTAATTCTGGGTGTTCTGCAACTGGGGAATATAGCCAGCTTGTCATTTTGCGATCAACTAAGGACAATTATTAATGTTATGATCACTGGATGCACAATATGTACACTACGCATGAGGATATTCTCTCTGATAGTGCTCGGATACCCCACATGTATAACACTGAATGGATCCTGACCTCGACCGCCTCCCCGAACACAACCCCTAAATCCTCCATGGAATCCTCCACAGGTGCCTCCCTGTTGAAATTGTGGTTGATCCAACTACTGTGGAAGGTTCGGTTGCTGCTGAACATAATGCACAGCATGTGGTTGATTATACTATGGTCGTTGCACCTGGCTATATTGTGGTTGTACTAATATTTGTGGTTGTGATGCATATTGCGGCTGTGCTACAAAATGTGGTTGAGTTTGCGTAGGGATGAACTACAATGGAGGTGGTGGTGTATATGGTACCTTTGTTGCTGGTTGTACTACTTGCGACAGTGCCTCCACTGTTCAAAGTTCCTCCCTTTTCAGGAACTATGAATCGTATGTCCTTTCTTGAAGGAAATATTAAGCACAACAGTTCATGTCGTCATGTCCAACTAATTGAAAAAATGTACAGTACAAACTTCCTACTTTGGTAACCATCTTCTGCATGTAATCACAGTTCTTGTGTCGATGCCCATAGACCTGGCAGATGTGACACCATGGTGCACCAGCACCACTCAACAGGTTAGGGGCTCCCGATAGTAAATAATTTTGGAATGTCAGACAGGTATCTTTGGTATGTCTGCCTGCATGGAAATAGGTACACCAAATATTATCACTATCCTCTTTGGCCTTCTTTATATCTTGTAGCTGTCGTGTTAGATTGGCTAGCTGCACCTAAATCTAATTCATTCCAATGGGAGTTTCTCCTACTAGTGATGCTTTCAATTTGATTACGGTCTCCAGAGCCTCACTCTGTGTCGCAGTATTTTTCTGCATTAATGGTTGTCGAATACGCAGGACAAGCGCTGCAATGGACCATTCTTTGTGTTGGACACTCCTCATCGGAAAACTGACATGAGCCATCAATGTCTTAAATCATTGATCAAAATCCCAAATCGTTTCATTGGGGAATTGTTTGATCTCTTTCAATTCAATAATGTACTGAGCTTCAGACTTTGGCTTCTTTAATTCCTCAAATAGCCCTATCCCGATCTCATCCAATGTTTTAGTAGTACCACCTTGATGTACTCGTGTGAATCTCATAAACCATTCCAATGTGTGAACCCTCAGAGTAGTGGCTAACTGAATTTTCTTGACATCATCATCAATAGTTTGTCGAGCAGTCCAGATGCTTCACATAAGAACTAGTATTGTTTTGTATCATCAGTGCCATTTCCATTGAATATTGGAAACTTCATTTCATTGCCCTCCATCCGGGGCCTTCTTCCTCTAGCTAGTACTCTATTACTA
The DNA here is from genome assembly GCA_001517045.1 of Pseudotsuga menziesii. Lineage (NCBI taxonomy): Eukaryota > Viridiplantae > Streptophyta > Pinopsida > Pinales > Pinaceae > Pseudotsuga > Pseudotsuga menziesii. Next base: position 48,983 of record LPNX010595878.1, on the reverse strand, counting down.
GACTGTTATTGACACATGAGGAAAGTTTACGTAGAATGCATGTTCCTTCATTGTGGTGGAGTAGTGTGCGGAGGAGTAGGCATGCTACTGCAGGGGTTTGATCCTGTCATTCTTCCAGGTGTAGCATAGGCTTTATTATCCTCATCATCATAGAAAGGTTGCTTCATCCTGTGTTGTTGTTCTTCATGGTATCACACTTCAACTTCAGCAGGACTGTAGCAGGGATTTCTCCCTTGCTACAGGGTAGGAATGGCTACCTTCCATCTATAGGAAGGAAGGGTAGGTTCCTGCAGGTGAAATGTAAGAAAAAGGGACAAAAATGAAGTAAAGAACAAGCAGGAAATGGAATGGCTGGAAACCCCTCTGCAAACAATGTTAGGGTTAGCTCCAACAACCTGCAAACAACTATTGGAAACAAAATACTTGCGAAAACATTTTAGAAATAAACCTGCAAACAAAAATGGGTTAGAACAAGCTATAAAACACTAAAGCAAATGCAAGAAAAGAACATTGGTATACCTTCTCTTTGGTGAAATGGGCCACCATGCCTTGGGTTGGAGAAGCACCTCTCTTGGATGAGGGAGCTATGGCTCAATGGAGAGTGGAGGAGAGGGAGTGTGGGTGGATTGAGAGACAAAGGGTCTCAAGGCATCCACAGGCAGCATAATAGTATGCAAGGGAGAAATGTGTTGAGAGTGACCCCCACCCCTCTATTTACAGTTTTTTTGGGGCTTTTTACAGTTTTAAGCCCCAGGTTTGGCCTTTAGCCCCTTTACTCGGATTTTAGACCATTTCACGCTATCTTTGGCTCATTTTGGGGTTTTTAGATCCTTTGAGGGGTTTTAGCCCCTTTTTGGAGGCTTTAGCCCCTAGGAGAATTTCTTAGGCTCCTTTTTCATGTTTTTAAGCCCTTTTGCTCATTTTAAATCCTTTTTGAGGGTGCAGGGGTCTAATGCGGTGATAGGAGGGTCATGCATGGGTGTCCTTGGGTGGTCTATGCCTATTAAACTTGCATAGTGATCTAGGGACTAAAAACAGTCTCATGAATAGATTAATAACAAATAAATCATGAAAATGGTGTAACTGGGCTACCAAATGAGTGGCCACTCTATATATTCACACAAGAATGAGAAATTACATTACAATGTCATGCTGCAAGCATGAATGACAAGCAATTCGAATTCCTAAGGAGGTCATTCAAATTGAATGAGTGAGTCTAGCTTAACAGAATGTAAGCCACCATCAACACTCAAGTTAACCACTTATCAAAACCCTACTTGACTCAACTGATCCCTAACGAAAGTCAGAGTGCAATAAATGACCGAGTCTTGACTCAAAGAGATTAGACACATGTCATAGCAATCCAACCATCAAGTGGTAGTGCTTCAATGACTCCAATGAACCCTGATGAGGTTAACTAAAGTGTAACTAAACATTAGAAGTGGTTGAAGGTGCCCCTGTTCACTCTAGCTCATTAAATAATCATTAAATAATCAATTTAATGAAGGGAGGTACCTTCACTACCCTTTTTAACTAATTGTAACTATCAATTAGCAATTAGGTGCATTAATATCACTCATATCACCCCCGGAGTGCTCCAGTTAGCCTTCCCGAATGTAGGATAAGGCTAAATTATCCTACTTGACTGAAGGTAGGCATGGATGTGATCTAGCTGATGACATTTAATGCTCCACTGATGTTATTTAAGCCAATAATACTTAGGATAGTGGTGTAACTAGGCCAAATTGACCAAAATGAGTGTGTAAGGTGGTAAATTCCTCCAATACCCCCCCTTAAGCTATACTCAGGAGGAGTTAGAAAACATAAAATGCATAAAAATGCTAGGGCCCTAGAAGCTAAGGCCATAGGTCACTCTGTACAATGCTAAAACTAAAACAATGCTCAAAAACAAACTAAGTGAGGAAAAGAGGGAAAACCCAGTGGGAAAACCCCCCCCTCAAGATGAACACGAAAATATATTCTGAAGCATGCATGGCTTCATCCCACAAATTTGCAGCAAGTTTCTTTGATTCCAACATACAGGTGGTCATCTCCGTGAGAGACCGATTCTTCCTTTCTGCTACTCCGTTCTGCTGGGGAGTGTATGGAATTGAAGTTGGACCTGAATACCACTTTTGGAGCATATGTGCAGAAACTCATTACTAACATACTCCCCTCCATTATCAGATCTCAATATCTTGATCTTAATCCCAGTGGCATTTTCTATCAAGGCCTTAAGTTCAAAAAAAATTTCACATACTTCAGACTTCTTTTTGAGAAAGAAGACCCATGTGTACCTTGAAAAATCATCAATAAAAGTCAGAAGATACCTTGATCCATTCATGGATGTGAAAGGAATAAGTCTGCTGATGTCAAAATGTATCAACCCCAATATGCATGTAGCTCGGTTTGGCTTCCCCCGATCGAACTTGTGCTCAGGATGTTTTCCAATCACACAACCCTTGCAATTTCTTATGGTTGCCTTGATGACCAGGAGGCCTTCAACCATGGATTTTTTCTGTAATTTTTGCAAATATTTGAAATTTAGATGGCCAAAACTTTCATGCCATATCCTACTAACCTCATTTCCATGAGTTAGCAGAGAGGTGGGCTTTGCATCTGACACAAAGTTGGAGAACTCATAGGCTCTTGCACGATGGTTTGCAAGATCTTTAGCAATGAGTTTCCCAGATGCAAGCTCTATTATCTCAACATCATCTGGGCTGAAATAAACTCTCTTAGGCACTCCAGTATGTTTCATCTAATAGACACTAAGGATATTTGATGCCAGAGACGGTAGATACAAAACATTTGAAAAATAGCCATTCTCAAGATCAACTGTACCTTGTCCTTCTGAAATGATGGTGGAGTCATCTCCCCATGTGGATGGGAATGGATTTGATGGTCTCCAAGGATGAAAAGGAGTCTCTTTCAGCCATCATGTGGTTCGAAGCTCTAGAATCAATCAAGAGTGCTTTGGAATTCAAAGTGCTTTCCATGAGAGCATGACCTTTTTCATGTTGTGGTTCCCGATCATGCTGATCTCTTCTCCAAAATCTTTCTGGAAGATTGATGTGATTTTTGTCAAGGAGAGAGATAGCTTCATCAAGATTCATCTTCATGCAGGCATGTTCAAGGTGGAATCCCTTCCCATAGTATGAATACTTGGCTTTTTCCTTGCCATGGTGCCCTTTTCCTTTGTTCTTCCTTGAGCCCGAAGACTCATCATGCTGCTGGTTTTCAACTCTAGGCTTAGGAGCATCAAATTTAGTTTTTTGGTTCTTCTACTGCTTTCCTTTACCATTCATATCTTTTGGCCCCGACACGTGGAGGGCTTGATCATGGGAGGATATGATGATCCCCATCTAGACAATCTTATCATGTTCACTTGTGAGGGACTCAATGAAGGCATTGAGTGTAGGCATATTCGATCGAGGGGTTGTGAGCTTCCCCACACAAAATGTTGAAACAAAAACTGAATAATCATTTTCAAGTTTGGAGAGTATGGTGAGGATGAGTTGATCATCCACCTTCTCCACTTTTCATTTCTTCAAGAGTAAGACATTGTGCTTGGACTTAGTAAAAAAGTCATTCAAAGTCTCACAATTGGAGCGCTGGAGAGACATTAATTCATTTTCGATCCGGTAAACTCTCAAGTCATATTTCTTTCCATATAGGGTTTCCAATTTGTCCCATATTTCCTTTAGAGTATTCAATCCTGAAAGATGGAAAAGAAGATCCCGGGAAATAGATAGGCACAAGAATCTGAAGGCTTCATCCTTCTTGTTCAAGAATATTGGTTTGTCTATAACAGAAATAGGCTCAGGTTTAGTGTCCAAGGTGACTCTATAGAGTCCTCTAGAGCACAGCTGAATCTCCATGTCACCTTTCCATGAGTGGAAATTGTATGGAGTCAAAATATCTACTGAGGAGGCCTTCTAGATCTGCTGGAGCGAATGCTTCACCTGTAGAAAACCTAAAAATCACAACAGAAAGGGAAATGTAAGGTCGAACATCCTGCACATTTTAGGCTTTCATCAAACCTAGCATAGTTAATCAATTAATCTTGGTCAACAGGTTCTGTTATCTCCCAAATAAAATAAATTTATTTTTGATAGTATGAAGAATTTAAATCATGCAATAAAGGATATCAAGATCACTAACAGTTTTTGAAGACCTCTATTTTTTATGCAAATTTCACGAAGTTGTGGTTTCGGCAGCTTGGGCAAGGATCAGAACATCTCATTAGCCACTATAATATGGAAGATCAATAGCAGGTGGAAAACCCTTCGGCAGATAGGCATATTGCTGAAACTTTTACACCATCAGAGCATTTTTTAAACAGTAATCAGAAGTGGTGAAGACTACAAATCGGCGAGACAGTCTTGTGTGGAGCCGCAACTACAGAAGGAAGAAAGACTTAGTTCACGACTGGAAAAATTTAATATATCGGCGAGCTAGTTCCCAAAGGCGACACAACGGTGGGAAGCACGACAATAGAAGAAATTCGTCGGCAGTCAGAAGAACTAAGAAAAATGGAATGGTAAGATAGTTCACCACGGAGCCGCAACTGCAAAAGGGAGAAAGACTATGGCTTCTGATCGATGACAAGGATCATTCCGATCAATCAATAGATGAACTCTTCGGCAGTCAGAGGGACTAAGAACAACGTAGCGTAAAAATAGTCCACTAGGGAGCCACAACAATAGAGAAAATGATGATTAAAGGCTCCGATGGAAACTCCTACTCAGCTCCGACAGCGATGAAAGCAGTTCAGAACTTGAAAACTTTAAAAGCATCAGTGATTTATTCCACTATGGCGTCGAAAAGGTGGAGGACTTATAGACTACAGATTCCGTAAGAATAAGAACTCGTTGGCGATCAGAAGGACTAAAGACTAATCATCGAAGATTTTAGAACCAAGCAGCTCCGTGGCGATTAGAAGAACTAGAGAGAAACTGTTACTGAATTAGTTCTATGAGGAGCCGCAACTACGAAGAATACAGTGACTAGAAGTTCTGAAACTACGGAGAATATAATGATTAAAGGCAGCCGATAAATAAAAATCATCATCGATCGAAGGGAATGCAAACTATGCGTAGGATCTTGAAAATACTAACCGTCAGTGAGTTAGTTTACCAAAGGAAAATTGCGGCGATCGGAGGATCAAGGGACTAACAATCAGCGATTTGGTATACTAAAGAGCCTCAATGACGGAAAAAAGATAGATTGATGCCTCTGTGAGAAGATGAAAATTTCGGCGATCAGAGAAACTAAAGACCATGTAACGACAACGTTCAGATAAAAGGCTTCGATACATTAGTTATTACTGCTCCCGATTGCCAACAAGCGCATAATAGAGAGCGCTAGTTTTGATATTTGGAGAACCGAATTTGTGGCAAGCATTTAGACTGGAGGTGCTGATGGCACAGAAGACAAAGTTTTCGATCGGCGACTACGGCAACAAAGTAAAAGTTTTGCGCAGGATAAACAAGGAGATTTGGAGCATTGAAAATGCAGAAACATTGAGATTTGGAGCACCGATGATTTAAAGGAAACAGTTTGCGACCAGCAACCACGGAGACAAGATAAAGGAAAATACAAGGAGAAAAACGAGAAAAATCACTTCAGTTAAATGCCGATACACTGGTTGTTGGTGGTAATTTCACAATAAACCAGCAGTGGGAATGATCAGCGACCACTTCAATCATTAAAGGACCTCTCAGTGAACTAGATCTTTTCATTAGATAAACAAACAGATAGAAAGGGTTTGAAACCTTAATCAGGAAAAAATCCATGACTTTCATTTATTTTTGTGTAAACATATTTGATTTTCAGGATCTGTAAATTTTTTAAAAGGCTAGAAAGCCCATGATTATTTCATTAATAAAGGTTCGAATCTGGGGATTTATGAGCTTGTTCCATTATCAAGCGTCTCATCTGGTTTATTCTAAGTACAAGCTATTTTGTTGCGTTTTGTTCAGCCATCTCTTTCTTTACTGTGTTTATTGCCTGAATGTGCATTTAGGTAATTTTCAGATTTATTAGAGGCTGATAGCTATCATCCTATTGGTTATTTAGTGATATTTGATTTATAAACACCATCCTTAGTAGGAATTAGCCATTTATATGCATGTGTTATGTGTGTAAGTCTTCCAGCCTAGTATTTTCTCCATCCCTGCACCTTTTTGCCAAACTACTAAACAAGTTGTAACTAAAAGCTTTGTGATTGGGTGAGCTTCATGCATGTCTTGAGAGTGAGAGGTTACATAGGTTATCTGGCTTGATAGAATTCAGAAAAAACCCAAAAAATAGTTTAAGTTACCAGGAATCCTCGAGCTACAACCTAAAGGAGTTTCCTGGAGTGATAACAAAGTGGCGACGTTGCCGGGGAGAGGAGATTGAAGCTTAGCTTCCCTGGGATACGACGTAGATCCATGAGTTGATTATAGACAAGGCTTGGACATTATTACGGTTGTAATCATGTATCTGGTGACTCCATTGATATAAGGTGGCTTCCAAAATACCAAGGACTAGAGCAAACCCAATGTTCCAGAAGAAATCTTGAGGAAAGCTAGGGCTTTACTAAGACCGACCAGCAGTGCTGCACCAATAACTACATCAGGTATTTCAAGAAATATTTCTGCTATTATTTCTCTTGCTGAAGCTCTTAATTCTTTTAAAAAAATAAAAAATAAAATAAAAAATAAAAAATAAAAATTAGGGTTTGTGCATCTTCAAGCATTGTTTCTTGTGAAGATCTCATCCCTGGCAACTCCATGAAAGACGAATTCAATGGAGACTCCACAATATTAAGAGGTCAAATGTATTTTGCTGCTCTTTTGGATTGGAGGTTTGCACCTCATGACTTCTCTTTCATTCCTGGTTTCCCACATCCAGTACCCAATATATCCAAATGGGGAGACTTTTTACTTGCCTTCAAGGAAGAGGAAGAAGACAATCCTGCAAAACACCTCCTCAAGTTTCATGAATGCATGGACATATTGGGTCAGCAACATGAAGATGTTCATATGAAGATGTTCATGTATTCATTATATGGTGATGCTCATTGGTGGTATTTTTCTTTTCCTCCTTCCAGTATTTCATCATAGAAATATTTTCACCAAGCATTCATTGAGCGCTATAAAAGGTACTATTCAGATGAGTTTGCATTCAATCATTGTCCTCAAGAGCTACCTCATCTCTCTTATAATTTTCACAATGGGGTACTTTCCCATAAACATAAGCTAGAAACGAGTTACAAAGGAGTTGAAGGTTTTCCTACCATCGTGAAATCTAATTGTGGCGAATCTGAGAAATTGATTTCTCCAACTACACATGGAAATGATCAGCTTTTTGCCAGTCAAATGATCATTGAAATCAATCAGGATAGCTCATAGTTTCCATATTTGCAAATCAAGGAAAGTTGCAGTAATGAAGAGGAGCAATATTTCCAGGGGCTGTCTAATCTCCAGCTAGAACATCAGGAAGATCTTCCTTCTCTTTATGAACATGTGGCTTCAAGTCATGACAAGGAACTAGGTAATATTTTTCCAGATCTGTTTCAAAATTTCATTGTTGATACTCATATACAAGAGCCTTCATCTCTGTCATTGGGATCTTATCTAGATGCTCCTATATTCAACAAATGTAGTGATGAGGAAGAAGAGGTTAAAATTTGTGAAGACTTGTTGTTTACTCAAAGTTCATCTAGTTCTTCTTTTTAGCAGAGAGATGATAAAAAACGGTGGGCATGCTGTGATAGATGCTTCTTACAAATCTGCTGCTCAAAACTCCAATACAGAACTTTTTTTTTTTGGTATATCCTATAAAGATATTATTGTGGAAGAGAAAATTGTGAGCTCTGATAAGCCATCCTATCATCATGATGAATTCACATTATGTGAAGGGGAGTAGAAAAATTCAGATCAGCTGTTGAGCTTGCACTTTTATCAGACTAAGGAAGAAGCCAACAGATATGAATAGGAAGATGATGATCTAAAAAGTCCAGAACAGCAGGGCATAACTCATCCTTCCCAGTTAGAGGTTGAGCAATCTACAATTAACGTAGTGATCACCGAAAGCAGCCAGCAACAACATTTCACTAAGTTGGAACAACAACATAAAAAGGTATTTATTGTTAACTTTTATGACCCTGTTGCTGACTATCTGGAACTTATGAGAAGCATAGATATCAAAATATTCTTGTGAGATGATAGCTGGTTTTGTCACCCTCCGAAAATACATTGTTGCACGCTAGGGTTTCGTTTATTTTTTGGGTCAAGATCAAGGATAAGTTCAGCAGATCAGCTTCTGACCTGGCTTCATTGGAAGCATGATGTCACATGATAATAAGGATCTACTGTTTAGAATTAGGAGTAGGAGCATATAGGAAAATAAGCTCTTAATATGAGCAGCTAGGTCATTTTCAGTTGTTTTCATGAATAAGCAAAGTAGGCTACAGTAAGGGTACAACAGATCAGTTATAGAAGACAAATGACTCCATGCCCAATGGAACACTAAAAGGTAGCTTTAATTATTCTTTTTCAGGAAAGGCATTTTGGTCTGGGGTTCTTGGGGCCTCACAGGGAGGTTCCCATCCCCTAGTAGGAGCCAGATGTTATCTCCCAAATAAAATAAATTTATTTTTGATAGTATGAAGAATTTAAACTATTGGAGTGTTTTCTAAACAGTAATCAGAAGTGGTGAAGACTACAGATCGACGAGTCAGTACTCTACGGAGCCACAGCTACAGAAGGAAGAAAGACTTAGTTCGTGACTGGAAAACTTTAACAGATCGGTGAGCTAGTTACCAAAGGCACCGCAACGGTGGGAAGCAAGAAAATAGAAGAAATTCATCAGCAATCGAAAGAACTAAGAACAATGGAGAGGCAAGATAGTTCACTGTAGAGCCGCAAATGTGAGAGTGAGAAATACTATGGCTTTCGATTGATGACAAGGATCATTCCGACCAATCAATAGATGAACTCTTCAGTGGTCAGAGGGACTAAGAACAATGTAGCAGAAAAATAGTCCACGAGGGAGCTGTAACAGTGGAGAAAACAATGATTAAAGGCTCCGATGGAAACTCCTACTCACCTCCGAGAGTGATGAAAGTAGTTCAGGACTTGAAAAAATTAAAAGTATCAGCAAGTTAGTCCACTATGGTGTCAAAATGGTAGAGGACTTACAGACTACGGCTTCTGCAAGAAGAAGAAATCGTTGGCGATTAGAAGGACTAAAGACTAGTCATCGAAGAGTTTAGAACCAAGCAGCTCCGCAGCTATCAGAAGAACTACAGAGAAACCATCGATGAATTAGTTCTCTAAGGAGCCGCAACTGTGGAGAATACAATGACTAGAATTTCTGCAACTACGGAGAATATAATGATTAAAGGCAGGCGATAAATCAAAATCATCAGCGATCGGAGGGAATGAAAACTACGCGTCGGAGCTTGAAAACAATAACTGTCAACGAGTTAGTTTACCAAAGGAAAATTGCGGCGATTGGAGGATGAAGGGACTAATGATCGGTGAGTTAGTCTACTAAAGAGTTGTAACGACAGAAAAAAGGCATACTCATGCCTCCGCGAGAAGATGAAAATTTTGGCGATCAGAGAAACTAAAGACTATGTAGTGGCAACGTTCAGATAAAAGGCTCCGATACATTAGTTATTACCATTCCTGATCACTGATGAGTGCATGATAGAGATCGCCAGTTTTGAGATTTGGACCATCCAAGCTACGGAAAGCATTCAGACTGGAGGCACCGATGGTACAGAAGACAAAGTTTCTGATCGGTGACTACGACAACAAACTAAAAGTTTCAGGCAGGATAAACAAGGAGATTTGGAGCGCCGAAAATGTGGAAACATTGAGATTCAGAGCACTGATGAGTTAAAGGAAATAGCACCCGACCAACGACCACGGTGACAAGATAGAGGAAAATACAGGGAATTAAACGAGAAAAATCACTTCAGTTAAACGCCGATACACTGGCTATTGGCAACAATTTCACAGTAAACCAGCAGTGGGAATGATCAGAGACCACTTCAATCATTAAAGGACCACTTAGTGAACTAGATCTCTGCATTAGATAAACAAACAGATAGAAAGGGTTTGAAGCCCTAATCGAGAAGAAAACTATAACTTTCATTTATTTTTGTGTAAACAGATCTGATTTTTAGGATCTGTAAATTTTGTAAAAGGATATAAAGCCCATGATTATTTCATTAATAAAGGTTCAACTCTGGGTATTTATGAGCATGTTCCGTTATCAAGTGTCTCATCTAGTTTATTCTAATTATAAGCTCTTTTGTTGTGATTTGTTCAGCCATCTCTTTCTTTACTGTGTTTATTGTCTGAATGTGCATTTAGGTAGTTTTCAGATTTATTAGAGGCCGATAGTTGTCATCTTATTGGTTATTTAGTGATATTTTATTTATAAACACCATCCTCAATAGGATTTAGCCATTTATATGCATGTGTTATGTGTGTAAGTCTACCAGCCTAGTGAGTTATCCATCCCTGTACCCTTTTATCAAACTACTGAACAAGTTGTAACTAAAAGCTTTGTGATTGGGTGAGCTTCATGCATGTCTTGAGAGTGAGAGGTTACATAGGTTATTCAGCTTGATCCAATTCAGAAAAAACCCAAAAAATAGTTTAAGTTACCAGGCATCCTCGAGCTACAACCTAGAGGACTTTCCTAGAGTGATAACAAGTTCTTTACTTGGGGTATTAAGTGGTAAGCCTTGGTTTCTCGTGCAGTGTTGGATTTTTGAGCTATTTCTCAATTTTCATGCAGAAATCTATCAAAATGCTTGTTTTTGAGAGATAGAGATTCATCCCACCATGAGCTCTGATACCATATCAAACTTGCACAGTGATATAGCAACTAAGCATAGTCTCATCAATAGATTAATAACAAATAACTCATGAAAATAGTGTAATCAGGATACAAAATGAGTAGTTGCTCTATATATTCACACAAGAATGAGAAATTACATTACAATGTCATGTTGCAAGCATGAATGACAAGAAATGCAAATTCCTAAGGAGGTCATTCAAATTGAATGAGTGAGTCTAGGTTAAGTGAATGTAAACCACAGTCAACACTCAAGTTAACCACTGATCAAAACCCTAATTGACTCAACTGATCCCTAACTGAAGTCGAAATGCAATAAATGACTAAGTCTCAACTGAAAGAGATTAGACACATGTCACAACAAGCCAACCATCAAGTGGTAGCGCTTCAATGACTCCAATGAGCCTCAATGAGGTTAACTGAAGTGTAACTGAACATCACAAGTGGTTGGAGGTGCCCCTGTTGACTCCAATTCTTTAAATAATCATTAAATAATTAATTTAATGAAGGGAGGTGCCTTCACTGCCACGTTCAATTGATTGTAACCATCAGTTAGCAATTAGGTGCATTAATATCACTCAGATCACCCTTGGAGTGCTCCAGTTAGCCTTCCTAAATGTAGGAGAAGCCTAAGTTAGCCTCCTTGACTAAAGGTAGGCATGGATGTGATCTAGATGATTAGATTTAATGCTCCATTGATGTTAATTAATCCAATAATACTTAGGATAGTGGTGTAAATAGGCCAAATTGACCAAAATGAGTGTGTAAGGTGGTAAATGTCTCCAACAAGGCCATGTAGAGTTGAGTGAGGGATTTTTTGGGTTAACATATTTCCCCCTGATGTGTGAGGGAAGGAGCTCATCATATGGTAGATGGACATAATAGGATTTGCTGCGAAGAGGTGGTGCTTTTGGGGCTGGGGAATGGTGGCTTTTGGTTTTTGTATTAATATTTTTCCCATGAATGGGTGAGATATAAATAATGTGTGACATGTGTATGGACGAGATGGGCATTTCCATGATCGTGACAATGTCAAAAATAATAATGTGATCTATGATCTAAAATACAAGAGTCGATCATATACAACTAATGATACATCGTGGTTGCCTCAATGTGAAGCTGAATACAATACCGATCTGAAGAACTGCTACATTCAACCCATGGAATTCTCATGGAATGATATATCTTCATGACTAATGGCCTTCTAGATCTGGAATGGTACATATGTATATGGACTCACTAATGGAGAGTCAGAGTCTCTGTGGTACAAGTATGTTGCATCAATTATAAATCTATATAGAAGCACTGCTGGGGTTTTTGAATGTTGTCTCCAACGCAACCTGAAAATCATAAGGGACATAACCTGTTTAGGTCCCTCAAGTAGACTCATCAATGTGCTAGAGTTAGGTCACATCTGGGGTCTTCGACTAAATACTACACAGACCAAACCCTGTATGAATCTCAATGGTGCGATGATGTAGTTGGAGTCGAGCATGTGAGAAACAACCATCCCGAGAGGCACTAAGGACTCCTCTCAAGTGGTCCAAGGAACTCATCAATGAGGTTAATGAAACAACGATACATGGACCTCTGGGTCTATCCTCTGGAATATGTGTGTTGTCATCGATAGAGGGAGACTTGTCCCTGGTCAAGGCAATGATGTTTCCTTGACTAGATGCACGAGGAATATAACCGAAAGATGTGAGACAATTTGCAGACTGACCCAGTGAATGGGGGGGGAGGGGGAGGGAAAGAGCTGAATAGGGGAAGCGCGAGTGTGGTAGACTCAAACTTCCTTTGTTCAGAGTATGACGATAGGGAGGACTAGGAAACGAATGAAACTAACTTATGGGAATGGGATCATAGCTGTAATACTGGGAATGTCATTGCAGATGGGAAATAATTGGGGGAGGTAGACACTTTTGATATTCATGGGATCCAAGCAAGAAACATTGTAGAGTACTCTGAAGAAAGACGACCCAAAGTGGGAATGCTACCAAACTCTTTTCTGTGAGGTGGTGTCTAGAGACACTGTTGTGGTACAATATCGATGATTTTTAGTGAGCCCGAGAAAGTAAATGCTCGATGGTGCTTTCAATTTTAGAGAGTCTGAAAGCACGAAGAAGACTCCAGTGGGGAATATTTTTCATTGGTAGTCTCCTATGACCAAAAAAGGATAAAATTATACATAGGAGAGCTCACCCATCCTGTAGCGAATGAGATACTTCTTTACCGTTGGTAGTCCAATCAGGCCGGAAAGGGTTAAACCTATACTGACTAGATGGTCATTCAGATACTTTTACAAGTATGAACAAAACAAAGTTTGATAAAAAATATTTTCTTGATGAGAAGGATGGAAAAGAGCTTAACGACAATGGTTGGTGAGATTTTTCATAAAGTTCGGCCCCTCTGCCTGAGAAAGCATAAAAGTATGCAGAGGGGAACGGTCTTGGCTTGAATATACTGAGGTGGTCCTTTTCATTTGATGGTTTACATAGTGTGCATAAGTAGATAAACAAGATGAAGTAGATTCTGTTTCCTATACTTTAATGAGCGTGAAAGGAAGGAGCTGTGCTCGACCATCTTCTCATTGTTTTTAGGAGTTAGAAAAGAGCTTAAATGAAACTCTAGTATGGTCAACTGATTGCGGTGGCACAGGCGGTGCCCCATGTCTGGACGGTGGATAGTGGTCCAAAATTCATCCATGCAGTATAGACAGAGAAGATGGCTCTCAAACATACCAATACATGTAGGGGATAGATCGCAGCAGAGGCACCCGAGTTGGTGCGGCAGAGGCACGTGAACTAAGGTGGCTCTCAGATAGAGGTCAGGAGAGCTGTGTGTGAGTTGTGATGGATGGACTTGGCTACAGATGATGTGAGTTCAATTTTGGGGGAAGCTATATGCCAAATACATGCAAGAGAAATAATTCATTTTCTGGACAATGGTCTAGAGATCCACATATGGTGCGGTGGATGAAGTAGATGGCTATAAATAAAAATCATGTTCCTTAATGGGAAGTGGCCCGAGAACCCACATGAGTAGCAATAGGGAAGACTGATACAAGTAAAAGTCTGCGGACACTTGCATCGCCATGATGTGGCTCGTAAATCGAGCTGATTTTTGGGAGGTGGTACTAAAATTTGTCTGTTAAACATGAGACGATGGTCTCATAAGGAGATAGAACTTTGAGCTTAGAGGTGTGAGAGGTGTCTTGAAAAGGTTCCGGGTGACATTGGATTAGCAGCTAATGGTGCTGCCCTTGACTTGTGGAAAAAATGTTAAAAAACAAGAAACAAAAATGAAGCGACTCATTGGTGATGTTAGGCGTAAAATCTCTTGATGTAGAGCCCGTTGCGGGGGTTCTCCAAGATTTGGCCATCAGAGTCAATAAGGGTGTATGCCCCTTTTTTGAGGCAATGGTGGATGGCCTATGGGCCATACCACATTGATTCCAACTTGCCTTTACCCAACTTATCATTGGGTTGGTCATAGACTAGAACCATATCGGCTTCACTGAAGGTGTGAGGGTGGACATGGGAGTCATGGTGGGCCTTTGATCATGTTTTTGTTGCTTCCATGGATTGTAGGGAAGCTCAATGGTATTCTATGGTTTTCTCGAGTTGGAGGAGTCATTATTCTAAAGGAGAAGTATCAAGGAGGAGTTATACCACGAGACAGAGGGATGGGATTTGGCACTCTATAGGGAGTACTGATTCAACGTCGTGTACTAGGTGAAAAGGAGTGAAACCGGTTGCAGTTTTTGTGGATGTGTGAAGCCCATAGGGCAGAGAATAGCATGTGATTCCAATTGGTTTTATGGTTTCCTACCATCCTTTGGAGCATTTTTTTGATGATTTTGTTGATTTCTTCAACTTCGCCATTGCCTTGGGGGTAGTAGGAAGATGAGTAATTTTGTTTGAATTTGAACATGGTTGACAATTCATCCCATATGGCGTCTTGGAAGTGTGATCCATGGTGTGAGAATAATTGTTTAGGAACACCAAATTGTGAAATAACATGGTTGAAGAAGAAGCGCGATGCTGTTTCACTTTTGCAATCAAATGTGGGAATGGCCTCAACCCACTTGGTGAAGTATTCGACTGCCGTAATGATGTATTTATGACCGTTAGCCGAGACGGGGTTGATTGTCATGAAGTTGATTTCCCACTTGTAGAAGGGCCTGGCTGTGACTATGGAGTGTAATGGTGCAGGGGGGGTTCTTACCTTTGGGGCAAAGAGATGACAGTTGTGACAATGCTTGAGTGCTTCTATGCAATCAATGAAGATGGAAGGCCAGAAATAGCCAGCGCGTAGAATCTTCTGGGCAGTTTCCGTGCCTGAAAGGTGGCCACCGCAGGCTCCACTATGAAAGTCATTGAGGATGGTCTCAGCCTCATCACGGGTGAAACAACGGCATAGGATGGTATCAATTCCTTGATGATACGGAACATCTCCAATCATCAAGTGGCAAATGGCTTGATGTCACATCCTCACGATTTAAGTGCACTGCAAACTTTTGTGCTCGTAAATAGAGAAGGATGTCCCCGTACTGTGGGTCTTCTGTGGATATGACGAATAATAAATCATCATGGAGATCATCCTTGGGGGGTGATCATGCAGTTAATGGGAACAGATTGGTCATGAGCGTGTCCAGCATGATTGCCTTTGTTATTTTTGGGGACATGAACTCTAGGTCGAATTCTTGGAGGACGATTACCCACTTAGCTGCTCGACCTTGTAGAAGGTGATGGCTTAAGAGATACCACATTGGGTTTGAATCATCCACTACATGAGTATGGTTTGAAATGATCTAGTGGCACAACTTCTGAGTCGAGAAGATAACAGCGAGGGCTAATTTCTCCTTGGGTGAATATCCTAGTGGGGGTCCTGTTAGCTTCTGACTGATGTAGTAAATCATGTGCTCATGGCAAGCATCATCTTCTTGAACCAAGACTCTAGTGATGGAATTGTCTGAGGTTGACACATAGAGAATGAAGTATCGAGTGAAGTCTGGTGCAGAAGCCAAGTCTTGTTTGAGTGCATCAAACGATTCTTGTGCTTTTTTATCCCACACAAACTGGATTTTTGTGTGGAGCAAGCGAATGAATCCGTAAGATTTTGTTGCATATTCTAGTACAAAGCGGCGAAGGAAGTTGGCCTTGCCTTGGAGGCTCTTTAGTTGGTGCCGAGATTTTGCGGAAGCAAGATCGAGGATATCCTAAACTTTGAGGGGATATACCGTTATCCCTTTCTGGGACATGACGAATCCGACTAGATGGCCTGCTGGGACACAAAAAACTCACTTGAGGGGATTTAGGTGAATTTTGTACTTGCGGCAGTGTAAAAAGACTCACCGCAAGTCGTTTATATGTTGTTCTTGTTTTTGTGATTGAGCAGTAAGGTCATCTAGGTAGACTAATATGATGTGAATTAGGTCATGAAAACAATATGTCATGGCATGCTAGAAGGTGGCTCCAACATTTTTTAGGCCAAAGGGCATGACTCGATATGTGAATGTGCCCCACGGGGTTCTGAACACAGTCTTGTAACAATCTTCTTTCCGGATCTGAATTTGGTTATATCTGGAAAATCCGTCCATGAAGAAAAAGGCCTGATGTTCGTTGGATGCATCAATAATTTGATCGATGAAGGGTGTCAGAAAGTTGTCTTTGGGACATGATCCATTAATATCGTGGATGGATGTGCAAACATGGATGGTACCCTATTTTTTATTCATAGCAACATGATTAGAAACCCAAGTGGCGTAGGAAATGGGGTAGATGAAGTCGGCTGTGTGCAGATTCTCTATCTTGGTTTTGACCGCGGCCACTTTGGAAGGATGGATGGGATGCTTCTTTTGACATACGGTGGCCACATAGGGCCATGTGTGGATGTTTTGTTCCATGATGGATGGTTCTAAGCTGGGCATTTTAGTGTAAGACTAGGAAAATATGTCGCAGAATTCTTTGAAGAGAGATTTATAGGTAGCGACTTCCTTCAGGGAGCAGGATGCCCCTAGCATGATTTCTTCAACAACCTCAGGAATGGTTGAGATTTTGATTTTAATGGTTGGCGAGATGTTGGCCATGTTCCCTTCTTTGAAGGAATCTGGTGCCAGGATGGGGTTCTTGAACCAGTCCACTTTCCCATGAATGAAATCTTTGCTTTCCACAGAAAACTAGTCAGACTGCGACACAGGTTCTTCGAGGAGGAAGAATGAGCGATGGAGCATGTCGTCCCATGGGTATTCCAAGGGGGTTAAAGCTTCAAGTATATCCTCATCATTATGGAAGCAACAAAGAGACAGGTCTAATGGACCATTGTTGCACTGGGAATCATGTACATAGACATGGTGTCTGAAGAAGTAGGTGGGGGGTGAACTTCTTCGATCATGGTGATCTCAGACTCAAGGGAATGTTGACGAAGGTCAGCTAAATCCATTCGAAACTCGGATAAGTCTTGACAATGGTGAGAATAATGTCCATACAAACTATAGAGGGTACGAGCATGGTTTGTTCTCAGTGACTTGTTTCTTACGGTTGGTGCAATTGGAAGCTCAACCACGGGAAAGTTTTTGTTTGTATCCATGGCATCCAAATGTGCGTGGATCATTGCAATCTCAGGGAATTTCTTAGTCGGATGGCCCTAATGCTCATAGATGGTGCAATGTGAGATCTGTCAAGGTTTTGCAGTAGCTTTCACATTCTTTCCCTTGGCCCTTTTTGGGTGTGGAGGTGCGGGTGGGGGTGTGGTGGTCAATTTTTGCGGACCGGATGGGGGATGAGACTCAACCGTGTTAAATTTTCATATGCTTAGCTAAGACATCAGTATTTCATTTCATATTCATAACAAAACCATATAAATAGGATCACTGAAAGATAGACAAGCACAACCATACAAAAGGAACACAAGGATTTATCCTAGGAAAACCCTGAAGGGAAAAACCCAGCAAAAGCTTCCTCAATATAGATGCCCCAAAAAGATAAAAGATAAAACCAGCAAGGAGATCAAAGCCTGATCATCCTCCTTCTCCAGCTACTTCTCTTCTCCACTAATGCACCACACAAGTGAGAGTGTGTGCTCAAATGAGGAGAGCTACACCTCTATTTATATTCATCCGTTCACTTCAATTAACTCATCCGACATGTAGGCTCGATTTAATCATGTAGGCTCGAGTTACACATGTAGGCTCAAGGAACCACACTGGGGTGCTAATGACCCACCTTTACAATTAGAGGGGACAACATCATGACTCTTATTAGTTCTTCCGATTAGAAGCATCTGGGTACAAGATAATACAAGTGGTTCTCCTAATAGGACCATCGGGGACCACAAAATATACATATAAAATATTCTTCAAAGTTACAATATTTCAACACTCCCCCTTAACGAGAAGGGTATTCTACAACAACATCAACAACAACAATAGTAGGAGAGAGATAGAGGACATCATTAGCATCATCAGGGTAACACATCTATAAATAATTGGAAGCTTTTCAACATCACGTAGTCTTCATCTTCAATCTTCAGTCTTCAGCAACATCAACAATTTGACTGCTTCGATCAGCAACAACTTTGACCGCTTCGATCAGCAACATATTTGACTGCTTCGATCATCACATCTTTGACTGCTTCGATCAACAAAATCTTTGATTGCTTCGATCAACACCATATTTGACGTTTCGATCAGCAACATCATCTTCAGCACTTTGACCTTTTGATAAGCAACATCATCAGCACTTTGACCTTTCGATCAGCAAAATCATCTTTATCATACTCTATTCTTTCGAACAACAACATCATCATCATCATACTCTGATATTTCGAATAGCAACATCATGATCATCATACTCTGATCTTTCGATGAACAACATCATCATCATCATACTCTGATCTTTGATCAGTAGGTCATCATCATCATATTCTGATCTTTCGATCAGAGAACATCATCATCATCAGCAACATCTGATATTTCAATCAAAAAACTTCATCATCACCATCACACTCTGATATTTAGATCAGTACATCATCATCATCATAAAAACATCAACATCATCAAAACATCAACATGATCCTTCCTTTTGAAATTACGAGATTTAGGTCTTTACAGAGTTACCAATGATCCTTCCTTTCAGAATTACGGGATTTAGGTCTTTACAGAGTTACTAACGATCCTTCCTTTCGGAATTATGGGATTTAGGTCTTTATGGAGTTACTAACAATCCTTCCTTTCGGAATTGCAGGATCAACACATTTGTGGAACTCAGACAATCCTTCCTATTGGAATTACAAGATCAATTCAATGATCCTTCCTTTCGGAATTACGGGATTTAGGTCTTTACGGAGTTACTAACGATCCTTCCTTTCGGAATTACGGGATCAACACAGATGTGGAACTCAGACAATCCTTCCTATTGGAATTACGGGATCAACACATCTGTGGAACTCAGACAATCCTTCCTATTGGAATCATGGGATCAATTCAATGATCCTTCCTTTTGGAATTACGGGATTTAGGTCTTTACGGAGTTACTAACGATCCTTCCTTTCGGATTTACGGGATCAACACAGATGTGGAACTCAAACAATCCTTCCTCTAGGAATTACAAGATCAACACACATTCTCGAGTACCGAAGTCACTGGATCCATTCTGAACTGAAGTTCAAGGATGATACAATCCTACTACATTCATGGGGACTGAGATCTCCGGATACATTTTGAACGGAGGTTTAGGGATGATGCAATCCACCACTTTCACTAGGGACGAGACCACCAGATACATTTTGAACCGAGGTTCAGGGATGATGCAATCCACCACTTTCATGCGGGCCGAGACCTATGGATACATTTTGAACCGAGGTTCAAAGATGATGCAATCCACTACTTTCACGGGGGTCGAGACCTCCGGATACATTTTGAACTGAAGTTCAGGGATTATGCAATCCTGCCACATTCTTGGGAACCGAAGCCTCCGGATACCTTTCTGAACTGAAGTTCAAGGATGATGCAATCCCACTACATTCTCGAGGACTGAATTCACCAGATATATTCTAGACAGATGTCCCAGGATGATACAATCCCTCTTCATTCTCAATGAATGAGGTCACCGGATCACTTTTGGACAAAATTTCCGAGGATGATACAATCCCTCTTCATTCTCGATGACCGAGGTCACTGAATCACTTCTGGACAAATGTCCCAGGATGATACAATCCCTCTTCATTCTCGATGACCGAGGTCACCGGATCATTTTAGGGAAAGAGCGTAGGGATGATACAATCCCACTGCAACATCAATACTCCCCCTTTCGAGGAAGGTCTTTCCAAACAACACCAAGCTTGTCTCAAAAGTGTTCAAACTTTACTTGAGACATAGGATTCATCAGTACATCATCATCCAAACCATCATCATCTACATCTTCAGTATGTGAATACTGAACTATCACCATCTGTATCTCCAGTATGTGAATACTGAGAGCATCATCATCTATATCTTCAGTATAGAAATACGGAATCACCATCATCTGCATCTATAGTATGTAAATATTGAAACATCAACTATATCTTTAGTATGGGAATATTGAAATCATCATCATCTACATCTTATCTCGTATGTAGAAAGACTAGATTTCTATGTGCTTTGATCTATCATGGAATACTGGGTTCTCTATCATCTTTATACAACTTTGATTATCACACAGAATCACGGTAGTGTCCAACTCTAGGTTGAATAATCCTGAAATTAGCTTTTGAAGCCATATGGCTTCACAACTAGCAAAGAAAGCTGCTATATATTCTACTTCAGCAGTACTTAGAGCAACACTAGACTGCTTTTTGCTAAACCATGAAATCGTAGCAGATCCCAGACTATAACATCCACCTGAAGTACTCTTTCTATCTAAGCTACTTCAAGCCCAAGCTGCATCTGTGTAGCCATACAATCTATACTCATGGCTACCATCATAGTATGGACCAAAGTCTACAGTCCCTTTCAGATATATCATCACATGTTTTGCAACTACTAAGTGAACCCGTCTTGGTTGAACAAGAAATTGACTTAAGGTGTTCACATCAAAACAAATGTCTAGTCTGGTATTTGATAAATACATCAATGACCTAATGATCTGTCTGTAGTGAGTCACTTCCACTAATTCTGATGGGTCATCATCTAACAACTTTAATTTGGAGTCCATGGGTGTGGCCATGGCTTTGCATTCCAACATATTGAATCTCTTCAATATCTCTACCGTATACTTTCCTTCTTTGAGAAATATTCCTTCTGAACTTTGTCATACTTCTAGACCTAGGAAATAATGCATTAACCCAAGGTCTTTCATCTCAAATTCTCTTGCTGGTTTATTCTTGCTTTCCATAACATGTTTATCATTCCCTATTAAGAATAAGTCATCCACATATAACAGCAGGATGACTGGTTCATCTTTTACAACCTTAAGATAAAGGTTAGGATCAGCTTTACTCTTGGTGAAGCCCATGCTTGACAGGAAACTATCTATCCTTTCATACCAAGCTCGAGGAGCTTGTTTCACGCCATACAAGGCCTTCTTCAACTTGCATACGTGAGTATGTCTATCTTCAATTTCAAATCCTTGTGGTTGTTCTATGTATACTTCTTCTTCGATCACACCATTCAGAAAAGTTGTTTTCACATCCATCTGGTGTAAGACCCACTTCATCATAGATGCAAGTGCCATGATATATCTAATCAAAGTATACCGTGCTACTGGGGCAAATGTCTCTTCATAGTCATTCCCTCTTTCTGAGAGAAACCTCTGGCAACATATCTTGATTTATACTTCTCAATACTTCTGTCAGCTGCATTCTTTATTTTGTATATCCATTTGGAGGATAATATACTCTTTCCAAACATCATTCTAGTATTCTTTCATCATAACATCTTCCATGAGTTCGTCTTGTCAGGTCATCAACATATCCTAGTCTTCTGCATTCAACCTTGAAGTTTGGAACCTGCTTTACTCTTGGTAAAGTCTTGATCTAACAGGAATCTATCCATCATGTCATACCATGTCGAACTAAGATATCTTCTAAAGTCACTCCCCCTGAAGTGGAGTATCATCTTCCTTCTTCATTCTGTACAAGTGGTTCTATTCTTGATATATACTTCTAGTAGGTCTGGTCAATAGAGTATGTTATGTCATAGTCTATTCTTTCAGAGGCAAATCACGAACCTTGCTTTGTACACTTGTTCTTGTACATCCAAAGATACTTCCGTTTATGTCTCTAAATCATATCGTAGACATCATTTCCCATGATCAACTATTATTCTTTGATCATAGCTTCTTTCATAGCATTATTTTCTTCATATTGAGTTATCTTTTGTACCCTTGGTGGTCTTCATCCTTCGAGGTGGATCTACCACTCTCTGAAGCTCTTTCTTCTGTCATGGTGTCTCTGACCCTGGGAGCTTCAGATTCATGTTTATTGGAGTGAATCTTGAATTGTCATCACTTGTTCTTCAGAACAAGTCTCATCCTTCTTTTCTTGTAGGAGGTTGTACAGGACCTTTCCTACAATTCAAATAAACCAGTTGCATGGTTAGAACTATTTCATAAAACATATGCATAATGAAAAATTCTTATGCATGATGCAACTGTTTATCCAATACAACATTCATCCATATCTCACAGAAACTTTTCTAGATTCCTTCCATCTCTACCAGGACAACATTGATATTGTGCACTAATCCAATATGTCAGCAATGAGGTTTCATTCTAGATAAGTAGCAATGGAGAGTTGTATAGCACCATGAGCTACTTACCCATCACATGCATATTAGTAGTATACAGTCATCAATGCAAACAATCTATCATGCATAACACATCAACTTAATATAATAAAATGCATAACAAAACAATATCATTAAATGACAATTGAATACTTATCTTTTGTTTGTTTTGTGGGTAGACTCCTTCTTGATCCTTCTACTTCATCATCTTCTTCATTCATGACATCATCATTTCTTATCAAATGATAAGATGGATAAGAGGTTCTTCAAGAATTGAGTTCTTCATATTCCTCATTGCTTGAGGGATCTTCTTTGAATGGTTAGAGATTGATCTTCAATTGCTCCCATCATATTCTTCTCTTCTTATGAGTCGAGCTTCTTCTTCTTCTTCCCAAATTTTGTTGAAAGTAATCAGTTCCTTCTGGAACACATTCCTTGAATGAATGAATTCTATGATCCTGGGAGTCCATTAAAGGTGGCTACCACCACTTCTGCATTCTCCGCTTCTTCTACCACTTCAAGATGTTCTGCATTCTGGATCTTCACATTCTTCAACTGTTTTCTCAAAGCCATATTCTGATTTATGTGCATATATTCAAATAGCTTGATCAAGGAATCAAACATATGCTGTGTCTTTAGGGAATACATTTGTGGTACAAGTTGATCCGTGATTGAATCAACAATGATCTTCTTGGCATTGATCAAGTTATTCTTGTTTAAGGCTTCGAGCCTCATCTCCGTCTAGAACTTGAACCTCTCTACTCATGTAGGTGTCTAATTAATTTTATTCATAGAAATCAAATACTTCCATGCTTGGAATTCACCAAGATTACCATCAAGCTGATGTGATAGATCACTTTGAAATGAGAACGTCAAATGCAAATAGAAAAATATTAGATCTTACCGATTTGAGGTGTCTGTCCTGCTTCTGGAACTGTTGATTTAGGGTTTGTCAGAGAAGCCCTAATTTTCAAAAATTGGAATCTTTTAGATATTATTGGATATAAATATAGATCTCTTCAAATGGATCTGTCCAATGTACTCCTTTTCCCAGAAAACAATGGAGGGAAGCTCCCGGAATAGGAAGCCCTAGTTTTCCAATTTCTTCTACATAAATGTTTGTTACAGTTTCTATGACATCTATGAAATTATTGCTCCTCTATGACAGAACTTTTGTATGGAGGTAACCTCACATGTCCCTGATCCAACACCATATGTTTCATCAGAATCGGTTTTACCAATTGGTATTTATGATCATTTTCCCAAGGTGACCTGTTACAAGACTGTTGAGAACAGTGAAGTTATACGGCATGCCACGTGTCATGGATTCATCTTCAGGTTCTGAAATTTGGACCACAGAAATGAAATTCCATCATTTTTATGGAACATCTTCAGGAATTCCATTTGGACCTCTGTATCCCACACTACAACAATTATCCCCAAGTGTCCTTTTTAGGGATGAATTATGGAAGAGGCTAGAACCCTAACTTGGAGGGATCATATCTCCAAGAATATAGTGAATATGAGGCTGCATTTTGGAAACACTATACATAAGGATTTTATGTTTGGCATCTGCAATTTTTCGCTCCTGATCCTTTTCCAATATCGGAATATAGCAAAAGTACCACAACTTAGCAGTTTTAGTATTTAGGGTTTTCTAGCTCGGAGTCAAACTAGGGTTTGACTTTCCCGGAGTTTCACCCAACCAAAAATATTGATCCAGGTCTCTAAACTTCAATTTTGATGAGGAGATAAATCCTATGATGGGCTTACTCAAAAATTCCTCTTCTACTAGAAGCCCTAATTTCCCGCACCGAAAAATGAAAATGCTCGGAATCGAATTCTACTTCGACAGAAAGATGCGCCCTTCAATGGAGAGTCAGCCTATCCTTCTTTTGTTGATCGATTGTGGAGAGAGAACCAAAAAGTAAGAATCCCTAGATTCTATAGCTGCAGAATGTATTCTTTCAGGGTGGCTCTGATACCATGTTAAATTTTCATATGCTTTGCTAAGACATCAGTATTTCATTTCATATTCATAACAAAACCATATAAACAGGATCACTGAAAGATAGACAAGCACAAACATACAAAAGGAACACAAGGATTTATCCTGGGAAAACCCTAAAGGGAAAAACCCAGCAAAAGCTTCCTCAATATAGATGCCCCAAAAATATCAAAGATAAAACCAACAAGGAGATCAAATCCTGATCCTCCTCCTTCTCCAGCTACTCTTCTCCACTAATGCGCTACACAAGTGAGAGTGTGTGCTCAAATGAGGAGAGCTACACCTCTATTTATATTTATACATTCAATTCAATTAAATCATCTGACATGTAGGCTCGAGTTAATCATGTAGGCTCGAGTTACACATGTAGGCTCAAGTAACCACACTGGGGTGCTAATGACCCACCTTTACAATTAGAGGGGACAACCTCATGACTCTTATTAGTTCTTCCGATTAGAAGCATCCGGGTACAAGATAATACAAGTGGTTCTCCTGATAGGACCATCAGGGACCACAAAAGATACATATAGAATATTCTTCGAAGTTACAATATTTCAACAGACCACAATGGGTTGCATGGGGGTTAAAACTACCTGGGGAATTCATGGTTGAGCTAGTGGATCAAGATACCACATGGGAATTCCCAATGTAAAGTTGGGTAGCTTTAAGGTGGCCATTACTAGCTTTCTTATGATGCTAGGTGGGGGAAAGCGGAAGGGAATTGTGTGGACTGGAGAGGAGCCGAGATAACTCCCTGATGGATTTATGTGGGGATGAGATTGTGGTTGTGGCTGCATGTAATACTATGGCCTTGGATGATGTTGTGGCTAGTGTTGATGTTGTGGCTGCAGATGGTGTTGTGGTTGCAGTTGGGGCTGCGGCTGCGGTTGTTGTTTGGGTGCAGCGGTGCTGGATGAGAGAATGCACAAGTACGCAGTCTTGTTTGGTGTCATTGGTGGTGACACTACGGGGAAAGGAGCCATCATGGTGGTATCGGTTAACAACCCAGCGCCCACATTTAACAATGGGGAGGCTAGTGTGTTTTCAACCATGGTGTTGATTGCAAGGACAACATTGGCATGTGTGGTTGTCCCTTGTGGCTCAATTGCATTGATGGTAGGGATAACATTGGTGTTGATTTAATTGTAACTTTGGAATGTATTCATCCATATATCTTATGTATTGTAACTCAATGTTTATTTCAGGATGTGTCTGTAATGTAATTGATTCATGTCTTACCCCGATGTTTATTCTGAGAAGTTTCTATAATGTAATAATTCATGTCAAGTCATATTGGATAACCCTCCTATTAGTCAAGGGTTAAAGTCCCTGCAGTTGTGGGGCCCTAGGGTTATCAGAATATCCTATAAAAGTTGACCCTAGGTGAGTCATTGTAAGTTGGGGAAATAGTCCCCACCATTGAGTTAAGGATAAGCCTCCTTGTTGGTGAGAGGAGGCAAAGTCCCCATAAGTTATGGGGCACTAGGGTTATTAAACACTCCTAGAGATGTCAGCTTTAGTAATTAATTCTTAAGTGAAGTTCACATGTTGGAATGGGTTTCAAGTGAACAAAAGAATATAAATAGAGAGTGAGCCTCTCTATTTATCACACACACACTCACTCATTGGAGCGCATGAGTGAGAGAGAAGACTCTGGGATCAGAGAGAGAGAGACTACTGCTGTAGGGAGATCATATTTATGTTTTTGGGTTCTACTTTTGGTGTTTATTCTATCTCTAAGGAAGTTGCGGGTTTTTCACCATTTATGGTTTCCTTGAGGATAAACACTGTGTTCATTGTCTCTTGTGTTCGATTGTTGTGCTTGTTATTCTCTTAGTTAGAGATCCTAATGTATTGCTAGCTCAATGATAAAAATATAACATGGTATCAGAGCTAACCTAAGAAGAAGACATTGTGCAGCTACAGAAGCTAGGGATTCTTAATTTTTGGGTCTCTCTCCACAATCCATCAGCAAAAGTATGGTAGGATGAATCTCCATTGAAGGGTGCATCTTTCTGTCGAAGCAGAATTTTATTCCGAGCATTTTCAGTTTTGGTGCGGGAAATTAGGGCTTCTTGCAGAAGAGGAATTTTTTAGTGAAACTGGCATATGATTTCTCTCCTCATAAAACTCCAATTTTAGAGACCTAGGTCAATATTTTTGGTTGGGTGAAAATCTAGGAAAGTCAAACCCTAGTTTGACCCCGAGCTAGAAAAAACCCTAAATACTAAAAATGCTACATTTTGGTACATTCACTATATTCCAAGATTGGAAAAGGATCAGGAGCTGAAAATTGCAGAGGTAGAATATAAAATCAATATTTACACTGTATCCAAAATTCAACCTCATATGCACTATATTTTGGGAGATATGATCCCTCCAAGTTAGGGTTCCAGACTCTTCCATAATTCATCCCTAAATAGAACACTTGGGGCGAATTGCTATATCTTGGGCTACAAAGGTCCAAATGAAATTCCTGAAGATGTTACAGAAAGGGAACGGATGTTACTTTCTGTGATATAAGTTTCATACTTAGAAGATGAACCAGTTACACATGGAAGTCCATACAACTTCACTATTCTGAAAAGTCCTGTAATAGGTCACGTTGGGAAAATGATCATAAGTCCCAATTGGTGAAACCCATTATGATGAAACCTATGGTGTTGTATCTAGGACATGAAAGCCTTACCTCAGTAAAAAAATTTAGACATAGAGGAGTTTTAATTTCATATATACCATAGAAACAATAATAGGAAAGTTTGCATAAGAAATTGGAAAACTAGGGCTTCCTATTCCAGAAGCTTCCCTCCACTGTTTTCAGAAAATGAGTACATTGGATAGCTAACTTGAAGAGATATATATTTCTATCCAATCATATCTAAAAGATTCCAAGTTTTGAAAATTATGGTTTCTCTGACAACCTTAGATCAGCCACCTCTGGAACTAGGATGAACACCTCAAATCGGTAAGATCTAATCTTTTGCTATTTGCATTTGAGGTTCTCATTTCAAAGTGATTTATCACATCAGCTTGATGATAAGCTTGGTGAAGTTGATGAATTCCAAGCATGGAAGTATTTGATCTCTCTAAATAAGATGAATTGGACACCTACATGAGTAGAAGAGGTTTCAGATCCAGAGGGAGATGAGGCTAAAATCCTTACACTAGAAGAACTTGGTCAAGTCCAAGAAGTTCATTGTTGATTCAATCAAGGATCACACTATACCACAAGTGTCTTCCCTAAATACACTGAATATGTTTGATTCCTTGACGAAGCTATTTTAAGGGAATAACATAAATCAAAATATGACTTTAAGAAACCAGTTGAAGAATGTAAAGATCCAGAATGCAGAGACCATACAATCATCTCTCAAATAAAATAACAACTTGTAGTAGTAGAAAAATAAGTGAAGATATAGAATACAGAGACCATACAATTATCTCTCAAATCAAATAACAACTTGTAGTAGTAGAAGAAGAAGTGGAGAATGCAGAAGCGGTGATAGCCACCTTGAATGGCCTCCTAGGATCATGGTATTCATTCATGTCAGGAATTTGTGCCAGATGGAAGTGATTACTTTCAATAGACTTTGGGAAGAGCACACATAATAAGAGAAGAGAAGATGGGAGCAACTGAAGATCAAGCTCTCACCATCCAAAGAAGATCCCTCAACCAATGAGGAATATGAAGAACTCAACTCTTGAAGAACCTCTTATCCACCTTAGCATTTGGATAAGAAATGAAGCTATTATGAATGAATAAGACGATGAAGCTGAATTCTCAAGAAGGAGTCTACCCATGAAACAAATAAAGATAATTATTCAATTGTCATTTCATAATATTGTTTTTTGTTATGCATTTGTTCAGTTAATGTATTATGCATGATAGAATGTTTGCATTAATGACAGTATAATACTAATATGCATGTCATGGGTAAGTAGCTCATGGTGCTATACAACTCTCTATCACTACTTATATAGAATGAAACCTCTTTGGTGACATATTGGATTAGTGCACTATCTCAATGTTGTCCTGGTAGAGATGGAAGACATCTAGAAAAGTTTTCGTGAGAAATGGATGAATGTTGTATTGGCTAAAGTAGTTGTATGATAATATATTTATGCATAAGAATTTTCCAGTATGAATACTCCTTATGAAATGTTTCTAACCATACAAATGCATTTGACTTGTAGGAAAGATCGCGTACATAATCAGCTACAAGAAAAGAAGGATGAGACTTGGTCTGAAGAACAAGTGACGACATTTCAAAATGAAAAAATAATATGACGAATGTAGCGACATCATTGATGCAGAACCTTCCAAGAACAAAGGTAGGATCAGTTCAAGAAGAATCATGTCTAGGATGCAGTATCGATACGTGAAGGAAATTTTGTAGTTCCATCATGCAGTAGATGGAAACATCGTGGGATACAAATCAAGATTCGTAGCACGAGGCATGGACTATGAAGAGACATTTGTAGCCACTGCAACTGAAGACACATGATAGGAAGAATCATGTGTGCAAATGAAAGAAGGCCTTGTACAAGCTCAAAAGACACCCATGGGATAACACATACATGAGGAGCTATGAAGATCTGAACCTTTGCTACAAGGTTGATAAAGGATGACAAGATCACAGATGGGTGCAAGAAGAACTTTTGAAAAGGTTCAAGATAGAGGATGTTGGTATCCAATGATCCTAGATGGATATATAGAAGATTAGTAGCATAAGAAGATACTTGTCACTCTAGTATAGAATGTTTCAGTGCATAGAGTACAGAAGATAGAGGGAGTATCATGCTTCAGAGGGAGTGACTATAGAAGATCCTAAGGTTCGACATGGTACGACAGGATAGACAGATTACTGATGACTCTAGGATCTACTGAGAGTAAAGTGGATTCCAACCTTTGAATTAAGGTTGAAGGCGGAAGACCAGTGATGCTCTTGTTATGTGTTGATGCACTACGTTATAGCCATGGAGGTGTGGACAAGGGAAGTATGCAGTAGAGATATTGAAGAGGTTCAGGATGATAGACTGCATGACCACACTATGGCATCGAACCTAAAGCTATTGAGTGTTGCTTCATCAGAGTTGGTTGATGCAACAATGTATCGTCAGTTGATTTTTTCCTTGATGTACCTGACAGATACGAGACTAGATACTTTCTTTGTTGTGAACACGTTGAGACGTGTTCACTTGATGGCTGCAAGTATGATACAAATTAGAAGATTAATCTGGAAGGTTATACAAATTCATATTGGGAAGTGCCATTTATAGGAAGAGAAGTTTGGGGTGCTTCTTCAGTATCATATCATGTGTGATCTCTTGGTTGACAGGATGGAGTCTTGGATGGTGCTGAGTATAGCTGAGGAAAAAGATGTTGCCACTTTCTATTTGGGAGGTAGTATGTTTCCTTTGAAAAGTACTATTTGATTTGCTTGATATGACTTGCATTTTTAGTATGATGCAGAGAGGAGCAGTGAAGCTCTAGTTTGTGATACAGATCGAGATCTCTCAAAAGAGGGAGTTCTAGCATAGCTGGTGAGACAGGTTGTCTGAGCATAAATAATTCCAAAGATCATAGGTTGCTCAGACATAAATGGTCCTGTAGGTTGTCCTCGGATGTAATCGGTCCCGGTGAAGCTCGTAGGTTATCCATGGACGTAATCAGCCTTGATGTGATTCTATGCTAGAAATGGCCAGAGTGAAGTTTGAGTACTTCAAGGAGAATCTTGGTGTTCTCCAAATCGAGGTTCCCTCCAAAGGGAATTGATGATTTCATGAGCCCTTTCGACATGGTGAGAGGATTGGTTCCTTCCATTATCAGATGTATGTGGATTCCACATCCAGCATGAAAAAGGGATGGATCTGTGAAGACACATCTAGTATGAAAATGGACTAGCTCTGTGTGGATGCCACATCCATTATGAAATAGGATTGGCTCTGTGAAGACACATCTAGTATTAAAAAGGACTAGCTCTGTGTACCTACCACATCCAACATGAAAAAGGATTGGCTCTGCGAAGACACATCTAGTATGAGAAAGGACTAGCTCTATGTAGCTTCCACATCCAGTATGAAAAAGGACTAGCTCTATGTAGCTTCCACATCTAGTATAAAAAAGGACTCGATCTGTGAAGACACATCTAGTATGAAAAAGGACTAGCTCTGTGTAGATGCCACATCCAGTATGAAAAAGGACTGGCTCTATGAAGACACATCTAGTATGAAAAAGGACTAGCTCTATAAAGACTAGTCCAGTATGAAAAACGACTGGCTCTATGTAGCTGCCACATCTAGTATGAAAAAGGACTAGCTTTGTCAAGACTCATCCACTATGAAAAAGGACTAGCACTGTGTAGATGATAAATCCAGTATGAAAAAGGACTAGCTCTGTAGATGTACATCCAACATGAAAAATGGATGGCTCTGTAGAGATTCCTACGACGAGAAGAATCAAGAGATAGCACTAGTGATGATGATCTAGCAGTGATGATCTAGATCCAGTGATGATCCAGATTTAGTGGTGATGTCCGATGATGATTCAGATTGAGTAATGATCCAGATCTAGTGATGATGTTCAGTGATGATCCAAAATGAGTAATGATCCAGATCCAGTGATGATCTAGATCCAGTGATGATCCAGATCCGATGATGAAGACGACATGAAGATGAAGATGACTTGAAAATGAAGATGACCTGAAGATAAAGATGAATTAAATATGAAGATGACTTGAAGACAAAGACAACTTGATGATGATCCAGATGATACAAAGAAGAATACTTGTGCTTATATACTGTGTCAAGAGAATGCCTTCCTAGTTACGAGTGAGTGTTGATGTAATTGTAACTTCATAATGTATAAATCTGTATATCTTATGTATTGTACCCCGATGTTTATTTCGGGATGTGTCTCTAATGTAATTGAGTCATGTCATACCCTGATGTATATTCCAGGAAGTTTCTATTATGTAATAAGTCATGTCAAGTCATTGTGGGTAACCCTCCTATTGGTCAAGGGTTAAAGTGCCCATAGTTTTGGGGCCCTAGGGTTATTATACTATCCTAGAACATTCGACCCTAGGTGAGTCATTGTAAGTCGAGGCAACAATCCTCACCATTGTGTTAAGGATAAACCTCCTTGTTGGTTGGAAGAGGCAAAATCCCCACAAGTTATGGGGCACTAGGGTTATTAGACACTCCTAGACATGTCGGCTCCAATAAGTAATTGTTAAGTGAGGCTGACATGTTGGAGTGGGTTTCAAGTGAATGAAAGAATATAAATAGAGAGTGAGCCTCTCTATTTATCACACACACTCACTCATTGGGACGCATGAGTGAGAGAGAAGACTCTGGGATTAGAGAGAGAGAGATTGATGCTATAGGGAGATCATCTTTATGTCTTTGGGTTCTACTTTTAGTGATGATTCTATCTCTGATGAAGTTGCAGGGTTTTCACCATTTATGGTTTCCTCGAGGATAAACACTATGTTCATTGTCTCTTGTGTTTGATTGTTGTGCTTGTTATTCTCTCAATTAAAGATCCTAATGTATTGTTAGGTTAATGATAAAAATCTAGCAATTGGTGGGTGTCGTTAACCCTTGTGGATCGTGATAAGTAAGCTAGTCAACCATCATGATTTTCCCTTCGTGGGGGAACATCATGAGACGAAAGACAATTGATGCAACATCTCTCAGGGCGTACATATAAATTCTTCGAAGGAGAATGCTATAGTCCAATTGAGTGTTGACAACCTCTATGTAAATCCGAATTGTCTTCCCGGCTAATGTGTTGGGGATGTGGGGGAGGATTCCTTGGGATTTTATAGGATGGCCATCATAATCCCGTAGAGTTGTGGAGGATGGTTGCAGGATTGGGGATCCAAGTTTTTTCCAAATTAGGGTAGACATAATGCACGTGGATGCCCCCTCATCCACTATGCAATGGTGCACAACCAAATACTGGATAGACACCGAAATTTGAAAGGAAATGGTTGATGGAATTCGTGGTTCTCCATTCTTCGTGTCGAATGTGATCAAATTAGATTCAGAGGGGTCTATAGCCCTAAGGGCAGCTAGTAAGGCTTTCCACTGCGTTCAGCATGTTTTGAGTACCTCAAGAGTGGACATGGAAGTTGGTGTTTGGGAAAAATAATCCATGATGCAATAGCTGATAGCAGCTCTAGCCATGGTGTTATTGGCAATCCGACATATGGGGAGGCACAAGAAAGGGGGTAACATAAGAGGTACATTGACTATTTTAGACATAGATGCCCTTGATGTGCCAACAGGTTCGGTGTTGGTTATGTACTAATTTTTTTCTAGTTTGTAGATTGAGTTCTTTAGTTGTCATAGCTAGTAGGTGGTAGACACCTATTTCTGCCATGGGAGGTGCCCTCAGAGCATTGGGATTGGGTTGGGGATGGGGTGCAGTTGCCACCAATCCTTTGACTAGTAATGGGTTCTAAAGCACCATAGGAGGAGGTCCTTGTGGTGCTCGGTTGGGTTGGGCTTGGTTCGTTGTGTTGGAGTCATGTTGAACCTCATTCCGAATGGCCTACTTAGTGTGACCCATGAAGGGAAACTCAAATCTGTAGTGCCTGTAGACCTCATAGAGCGTGCATGGTTGGTTTGTAGGAAATAGAGCACTGCATCTTGGTGCATTTGGTCGTGGAGGATTTTGGGCAAGTTAGTTTTCTATGGCATTGTTGGGATGGTTTGGTTGTTGGCCACCTCCCTGCGGTTGATTATTGCCTTGGTTCCAGGGTAGGTTATTCCTAGCTTTCCCTTGTTGATTATTGGGGCCTAGTTGGTTGGGACAATTTTGTTGTGCAAACACTTGTCCCAATGGAGCAGGTGGAGCAGGGGTGGGGGCTTGAACTGCTTGCACTGGTTGTGCGTAATAAATTTTGGTGGGTGGCGGTGCCACAAATGTGGATATTTGCCTCGTGTATTGCTGTGTTGTCCAAGACAAGGCCTAAGCCTACTGCGGTGGTGCAAGGTGTGTGTAAGAATTTGTGGCTCTAGACTGGGACATCATTCTTGCATAGTCCATATTTTGGTTTTGGTAGGAAACACTCATAGTGTTGCTTGGTTGTGGTGGTACTATAGCTGGTGTTGGACAGTGCTGTGGTTGGTCAGAGACCTAGCCTATGATTCCATCTACAGTATGGGATGACCCTAGTGCATCCCGATGGGAAGTGCCCACATGGGGAGTGTCTGGGATGACAGTGTAAAGGTACCCAGAATGTGTATAAATCAGGTCAAACTGCTAGGATTTCAAAATGGCTTCCTCTTTGGATTGAGGACGTTTGGATGCGACATCCTTTGCTATAGGTGGGAGCAGGGTTTTGAGAAACCAATTTAAAAAAATCATGTCATCAAGTTGGATCTTACACAAACTATGGTGTCACTGCCACTCATGGATGTGATTGGTTATGTGGGTCGCAGTGTTCTTGTGGCAAGATAACAAGATCTCCACCCCTTCGTCATATCTGACAGGGAGTTGGAAATATTGCAAGAACATGAAATCCAGGGAGTTGAAATCTGGGTACTTGGCTTGTGGTAGCTCAATGTACCATTTGGCTACAACACCCGTGAGGGTGCATTGGAATAGCATTATCCTGATTGAATCATCTATGATGTTGTTGGATGGGAACCATAGATGAAACGTCATGATGTGATTTTGGGGGCACTCCCCTAAGTTCCCTTCAAACTTGGGAATATCTGAGGAGAGTTTGGTTTGCATGGGAGGCGAAAACGTTTGATGGTGAATGGGTTCATTTGTTAACCGATCCAAATCAGGAAAGTTGATACATGCCATGAAAGGAATATTTGACCCCAAGTTGATGTGAGATGGGGTAGCCATGGTGGTGGGGTTTGCAGGTGCATAATGCACCTGCATTGCTGGGGGTGCTTGTGGCACCATTAATGTGGATGGGCCAGTGCCCCCAAGTTTGGTGGGAGGGATAGTGTGGATGGAAGGGCCACTTCCCCCATGTATGATGAGATTGGAGGTGTATGTGTAAGGTTTGCTTCCCCCATGTGTGCTAGGAGGGGTGCTGTATGTGGAACGTCCACTTCCCCCATGTGTGATAGGAGGGGAAGTGTAGGTGGAAGGTCCACTGCCCCCAAGTGTTGCAAGTGGGACAACTTGGTTGGTCACTATGGGTGGTGGGAGCTAACATATTGCAGTTTTCATAACCGTGCTGGAGCCGCCTGCAGGGTTGTTGGTGATAGTTGCTGGTGTGGACATGGGTCCACTAGCGATTTCTATGTCAAAAAATGGATCCAGGTTTGCACCAACCATGGGGCTTGATGGTGTAGTGTGCAGGTTTGGTTCAAACTGATATGGGTCTAAATATGAATCAGAGGCTATGTGGCCTTCTGATGGTATGAGAGGTCATTGAGAATGGTCTTGATTGTGTTGGTTCAATGACCTGAATTGTGGTGGTTTGCCTCTTAGGCATGAGGAAGAGAGTCAGGGATCAATTGTGTTAGATTTGTTTATCAAACTAGTGGAAATGATTTTTTGGACCCCGGTTTCAATGGCTTCCTATTGGCTGTAGGTGGTCACTTGGCCACCAAGACTGCTAGAAGACAGCACTTGGCTTCTTCCTCCCAGGAATTCTACTCAATTGGTGGGGGTCGTTGCATGTTTCTCTTGGAAATTACTCTAAGCGTCCAGCTAATTTGGGGTTCATGTGGTACTCCTCATAATGAGTTTCTGGGTTGAACCCAAGTACTTCCGATGGTTAAGGCAATGGTTAAGACTGCAAATTTTTTACTTAGCGTAAATTTGTAAATTTTAGTGGCTCTCTCAATGTCATGAACTGAGTTGGGTTGATTTAGGTGGTATAGTGTGTATGTCTTTCTGTGTTTCTATTATTTTGTGGCTGCAATTGGTTTATGAATATTCCACAGAGTTCATCATAATGTGGTTGAATAGAAATTTTGTAGACAAATACTATTTTTTACCCTGAATTGTGATAGCCTAACTAGGTGACTACCTTACACCTATATTCCTCTTCAACCAGGAGAAGGTGTTGGGCTGTCAACAAAATGGGACTAAGCCCATTTGTAGATCCACAGGTCACCTCCCGAATGCAAGGTTGGTCAACAGGGAGGACGCATAGCGCCATGAGAAGCCCTCCTTCTCTACCCCCTCTACCTTCCAAGTCACCCGTTTTTAGTGGTTTCGAACAATATTGGGTGAAGGGCCTATGACTATATGAGCTATGCCTTTCGTCTTATCCCAGAATACCCCGAATGGTGATGACTGGGTACAGGAGGAAGGGTAAGCAAGATTGTTGATTTTAGGTAAGTTTTAGTTAAGCTATATTCATTAAGCTATTAAAATTTTTTTAACTTACACTTTGTTCTGTACAGGAAATTGTGATTAACGTAAACAGAAACATAAATGAAACAATTGTGTTGGACAGAGGCAGCTGAGCCACACTGACAATCCTTAGTTATTAAAAACTAACTTCTGAATGACAGATCACATGTTTTAGGTCAAATGTGGCGAGGGCGTCGCTAAATTTTTCCAGAAATAGGTGAGGGGGTCACTCAGATTTTGCAGGCAAACGCGGTGTGTCTTTCTGAAGGAAGCTGCACCTTTTGGGGGAAAAAGGGTGACCTAGTCACACCTGTGAGGCCTAAATGAGTGACCTCGTCCCCTATTTAGGCCCGATAAGTGTGACCTACTCTGTACTGGGATTTTTTTATATCCTGAGTCAGATCTGGCTGATAGTAACCTGTCTTGTTGCCAAATGGACTCAGATTTGCCTTATGGAGGCTTGGAAGAAACATAAACTATAAATAAATAGGATTTAAACTAGATTTGACAAAAAAATTAACCTAGGGAAAAAACTGAATTGAAACTTGAAATTAAAAAAAAACAGACCCAGGGATCCTGTGGGATCGACATGGTATGGTCGCTAGTTCTGTAGCATGTGAAATGCAAGAAAAACAGATGGAAAGAAAGTAAAGGACAAGAAATAAATGGAATGGATGGTAAATCCTCTGCAAACAATGTTAGGGTTAGTTCCAACAACCTGCAAACAACTATTGGAAACAAAATACCTGCAAAAACATGTTATAAATAAACCTGGAAACAAAAATTGGTTAGGAAAAACTATAAAACACTAAAGCAAATGCAATAAAAGAAAACTGGTATACCTTCTCTTTGGTGAAATGGGCCACCATGCCCTGGCTTGGAGAAGCACCTCTCTTGGATGCGGGAGTTATGGATCAATGGAGAGTGGAGGAGAGGGAGTGTGGGTGGCTTGAGAGACAAAGGGTCTCAAGGAATCCACAAGTAGCATAACAGTATGCAAGGGAGGAATGTGTTGAGAATGACCCCCACCCCTCTATTTATAGCTTTTTGAGGGCTTTTTAGTGTTTTAAGCCCCAGTTTTGGGCTTTAACCCCTTTTTTGGGATTTTACCCCTTCCGCCCTATCTTTAGCTCCTTTTTTGGTTTTTATCTCCTTTGAGGGGTTTTAGCCCCTTTTTGGAGGATTTAGCCCCTAGGAGAATTACTTACACTCCTTTTTGGTGTTTTTAAGCCCTTTTGCTCATTTTTAAGCCTTTTTGAGGGTGTGGGGATCTTATGGGGTGATACGAGGGTCGTGCATGGGTGTCCTTGGGTGGTGTAGGCCATGTAGAGCTAAGTGAGGGATTTTTTGGGTTAACAAGGACCTTCTCCCATCCTCTCCCTCTTTTCTGAAAACCTTGCTCCTTCCCTCATACAACCACTTGTTTCTTCAACGACCTTTATATTCTCACCATAACTCATGCCCATCTACCCCTTATTTCTTTATGCACTTCCCCCCCTTTTGGTCACAGTCCCTACATCCCCACACACCCAAGGTCCACTACTCTTGGTCCATATTTAGGATACCTTTTTCACAGACTAGTTGCTTAATCGACAGTTCTAACGACAATAAGAACAGGCCACGAGGTCCACTGAAAAATTCCCTTTCTGGTTCTCTAAAAGATTTATTAGTATCAACATAAAATTTAGGGACGTATCCATTTAAGATACTATCCAACCATACCTCAACTGCCCACGATGCTTTGTTGCTAGTTTCCTACAACACCTAGATCAATTCTGGGGTCCAGGATGACAACTCTCCTCCTTGTAAATTCATCTTCTGCTTAGCAAACTTCGTCAGCCATTCATGCAAGATTATCAGAAATTCACAAAAGTACCACTCATGAGGACCATCATGCATATATCTAGCTAGCCATTGACTTGTCGACAACTTCTGGTTTTGGTTTCCAGGTTCAGCAAAATCTCGCAATTTCTGATCAAACCACTCCTTGATCTCTGATCGAGTTAGATGCAGAACATATCCCCCTCCTATTTCCAACTTAGTCTTGACAATGGAACCATTTTTTGGCATATCCTACCAATAAATATTCATTGACAGGGGTTCCCACTCCGTTGAAATCCTGTAGCGCGATCTCCCTGAGCACCAACTATGATGGGTTTTAGCCTGCCCAACAATGTGTGCAAATCAGACAAGTTCTCACCCAAGGCGTTGAAGGGAGAGCTATCAGAACCAAGTTTTTGACAGTGGGGAAGGAGGACATGGGGATCGGACTGGGGATAATTGTGACTTATGAGACCATTATACCATATTGCAGCATTAATCATGGAACATCATACCGCATCAAACAAGGACATAGATTACATAAAATTATAGTCAACATATCACATTAACAAATCAAGGAGAGACTAAATTGCATCATCGTGAGAGAAACATAATCATAGCATCATAACATATCTATATAAATTGAATTGCATCATCGTAACAAAAAGCAATGCTGCTGCATCATAACATATCTACGACAATAGAGAAATATCAACACATACTCAACACATCTTATATTAATATTTCTTGAATATTCCACATCACAGAATCCTTCTCCAAAACATGAGATTGTGACTGAAGGAAACCGAGACAAAATCACTGTCAAGATAGACCAATCTCCAGACAACAGAGTGCACCATGTGTGTTGTGATTCACCTAAAATAATTTTGTCACTATCGTCACAAAAATGAATCTATAAATAGGATTATTGCTTTACATTAAGGGTCCACTATTAAATAACTTCTAACCGCAACTAACCTATTAGAAGAGAATTTGGTCAACATATACATAAAATATTCAAAAAATAGTTACTTCTCCACTCATCACGCTAAATGGACTTTGCGCAGTACTGCATGAGCTTGGGAAACTGCCGTGACACTGCACAACTCACTTTTCCCAACCCTTTGCCAACAATTAGCATCCTAATTAGAATCCTAATTAGCATCCCAATTAGCATCCTAATTATCATCCCTTTTTAAAAGTTGGCTCTATTTTGGATGATACTTAGCATCCCAATTAACGTCCCAATTAACGTCCCAATTAGCATCCCAACTATCATTCCAATTAGAATCCCAATTAGCATCCCAATTATCATCCATAAAAGCATCCCATATAACACCAAGAATAGCCTCCAAAAAATAAGCCTGAGGAGAATAGCACCATATATTAATCCAAGGTTAGTGACATGAATTGCGCCATGAATTTCAGCAGGAAAAACATTCAACATAGTGCCAAGTATAGAGACAGGAATTGCACCTAAAATACATCCAACATAGCGCCAGGTATAGATCCAGGTATAGTTCCTAGAATAATGCCAGAAATTTTGAAAGGAACCACACTAGGAATTGTACTAGGTTTAGAGCTAGAAATTGTGTTTAGAAAATGTCCAGCATAACGTCAGATATATCAATGTCTATGTCAATGATCATGATTGATGTGATAATACTTGAATCTTGATTTATCATGGTGGCACCTAAATTATCATAATCATGGCACTTTTGGATCTTGATTAATCCTAACGAGGGGTAAATTACCTTAATGTCACCTAAATTTCTCTAATGGCATTTGAGTGTCCCCAACAACATTTGATAGATCCTAATGGCATATGATTGGCCCTAACAACATGACCATGATGCATTACAATAATTATGATGGACCGTATGGATATGATTTGATAAGTATAATACTATATCATCCATTCTAGTGAGGTAGTATGGCTCCTTGCTCATTATTATCGCAATTATATTGATGATGTCTACGATGATGACAATGCTTTTAATTTATTGTATGTTGATGATGATGACATGGATGTGGATGTCAATGATGATTATGCATGCGGTATCAATTTTGGATCCTCATTGATTCTAATGGAACCTAAATGTCTGTAACGACATCTAAACAACCCTATTGTCATTGAAATATCTGTAATGACATATAAATTACCTTAACAATTACATGACATGAATCCTAATGTCAATGAGTGATTAAGAACACTAATGGCATATGTGTGACCATAAAGATAAATGATGATGATGATTTTGTTGATGATGTACTTAATGGTGCTGATGATGATGATAATGAGGATGATGAGCTAGATGATGTTTATGCACCATATGGCATTGATGATGATGATGATGACAATGTCAATTTCCATGATGATTATACATGTTATAATAGTTTTGGATACTAAAAAACATGAGATATTGGAGTTAATAACAAGTAATAGAGGTTGTTAGGGTTTTGACCATAAAAATATTGTTATCCATTGGGTTTAGTAGTCCACCCACCCCTTATCTCCCACCCCCCTACACCCCCCTTGCAGAAAGTTAGTATAATACCACGTATCATGGTGCTTACAAAATGTCACCCGACAAGGTTGTTTACTTTGAAGAAGTGGATCAAATTGCTGAAGGTTTTTTACCAAAATGCTCATAGTGTTACTTTGAAGAAGTGGATCAAATTGGTTTACATATTTGGCCTTATAAGAAGACATATCTCAAGGAAAAAAATAATGAGTTTCTCAAGTTTTATGGATCCTATCAAATAATCTAGCATTACACTACACTATTGACCTGTGTTTGATTCCCATGGGATTCATTTTAAATAGTAAAAGAGTGATTGAAAACATAGAGGTAAATTACCAACTTAGGATACTAGAAGATGGGAATTTACATGGACACAGACATCACACACACACACACACACACACACAAATTACATATATAAGCTTGTCTCTATGTACTCTTCGAGAGTGACTTTTACTTTGCACTTAAAGTTAATCACAAAGGTATTTATAGAAATGGGTTGAAGTTATAACACTAATACACAATGACTTGTATAACTATATTACAAACCTAGGGTAACCTCCATATCCTGTTTAGATCTACCATTTTTAATGTGTAGGGACTACTTTTTGTTTACAATATTCAATAATGAACTAATATGATTTTATCAGTCACCCCCTAGGGCATACTTTTTGTCTACACTATTCAAATATGAACTAATCCATGATATATTAATCCTTAAAATTATGCACATATCTCTTTATTAGGTAAAAATTCAGGGCCCATGTGGTGGTAAAATTCTATATCCATTAGTCATAATTAATAGTTATATACTAATTGAGGAGTTTTTGAAGGTTTTATAAACCCCCCACAATATATGTTTCAAGACTTTTTTAGAACCCCCCTCCAAAAAAAAAGTCAAGGGAATTTTACTTTTAGAGGTGGTGTTTTAAATACCATTGCCAAAATTTCAATTTTCATGAGTCTTGGTGGGGGAATATTAGAAACACTTCCCCTAAATATATTTTTCAAGTATGTTCTCAATATCCATCCTCTTGAATAGTAATACAATTTACCACTAATTACCCTATAATTGACCCCTAATTAACCTCATAATTGACCCTAATTATTACCCCTAGTTAACCACTAATTGCACCTAAATGACCCCTACTTCACCACTAATTACTCATAA
The DNA here is from genome assembly GCA_001517045.1 of Pseudotsuga menziesii. NCBI lineage: Eukaryota > Viridiplantae > Streptophyta > Pinopsida > Pinales > Pinaceae > Pseudotsuga > Pseudotsuga menziesii. The sequence goes on along the minus strand of LPNX010595878.1, from coordinate 7,484 downwards.
ATAATCCATTATTACCACTAATTAACCCTTGATACCCTCTAAATGGTCCCTACTTTTTTAGAAGGAAAACCTTGTGGGGAAACCCAAGGGATGCTTCTAAAAATTCCTATATCGCATATTCCCTAGTAAACCCATCGATGTAGACTAGTGTGCCTCACATAGAAGGATGTGAAATGGGAACATGACACCATGAACCTAACTAAATTCACAATATCATGGGAAACCTTGGTTTAGTTAATCCCTTGGGATAAATGGACCCTATCTACCCATAATTGACCCATAATTACCCCTAGTTAACTCATAATTGACCCCTACTTGCCACTAATTATCCCTTAACTACCCCTAATTGACCTCATATTAACCCCTATTTACCACTAATTATCCCCTGACTACCCCCTAATTGTCCCCATATGAACCCCTAATTACCACAACTCATTACCTAATAATTACCCCTAAATGAATCTTAATTTCCCGTAATTGACCACAAATTACCCTTGAATGATCACTAATCAATCGTTAATTACCCTTAATTTACCCATAATCACCCATAAATGACCCTTAAGTCCGTGCGGGGATAAAGTCCATCACATAGGCGTTACAGAGGGAATCTTTTGGATTGTGAGTGGGAAATGATGGCCATTTTGGGATGTATAACACCATGAATAATGCTTTACTACTAGGCCATGGTTTGGGATTAACCTCTAGGGCCTAAGTTCATCATGAGACTTCAAGTTTTTGGTGACTCTTTATTGATCATTAACTGGATGAAATATCACATACCATTGAGGAATATATATCTTAGGCCTATTATGAAGAGTTTACCATAATTGTCTTTAAATTTTGGGAAATCTCCTTCCAACATGTTTTCAAAGAGATGAATCAAATTGCAGATCATTTACCAAAGGATGGCATCTTATTGGGTGATGGTGAATGGAAAAAATGGGAATTCCAAAATGACACCATAATGGAGGATGATCCAAGTCCCATCTCTGCCTAAAAAATTCAGTCCCAGTTTCTAACATTATCTATGATTCGTGGGGCTTATTCATTTATGTTGGAAGATGCCATGGAAGTTGAAATATTTGTGAGTAAGAAGAAGAAGAAGAAGAAAAGTGAAAACAAAAGCCTTTATTTAGATTAAAATCCATTGAACGCTTTTCAAAATGATCAAAGATTCGAGGAAAATGGCTATGAAAACTCTGCTGGAGCAGGATTTCATTATAAAACCCCCAATGAATCAAATTCGTACTACAAAAACCCTGAAGGATTAGAGCATCGAATTAGAAACTTTAATGAATCAATTATTTATTACAGGCCCCAGTGAACCGGGGTTTGATCATAGTAACCCTCCACATGGGAAAGAAATTGGCCTTGTTCAACCGGAGTTACACATGGATGTGTTTATAAACCTCTCTTCTGTAGATGCCAGGATTAGGGAAGCTACTACATTAACTTTAGTTAAGGAGCTGCAGGAAGTCCAGAAGGTTTAGGAGAAGGATCGGCTAAAAAATATCATAAAAATATTAACAAAGAGGTATACTAAATAAATCGATAATAATTAACTTGAAAAATCAATAATAATTAGTTTCACTTACATTTTTAGTGCACCTTGACCATTCCTATATAAGAGAGCCTTAAAAATCCTCAAAGCCACACATCCAAAGAACTTTGGAAAATGAAGTTGTCAATTAACTAATGATTTAATTAAATAACATACCAACATCAAAGTGTACATCATAATGACACCAACACCAAAATATAATAGAATGGAGCGTGGACCAGGGAATCGAGATAGGGTCATCAAACCCCACAACTTAAAGGCTCGACTCTCGATCGTTTCTCCAAGAACATGGAAATTTCATAAGTACAAAGTACATGCAACATTCAAAATTGAACCCTTCCTGTCCCTTCCAAAGGGTTGTATCCCTTTCCATAAGTGTAAAGTTAAAATTTCCCTCCAAAAATAAATTTAAAATCTAAATTTTACCCTTCCAATTAAGAAGGGCATAATTTATATCAACATTTCAAAAGAAGGGAGACATTTGCAATTACCCATCCATATAAATTTGTCAAGATGTTCAAATTCCTATACTATAAATTTCAACTCATCATTCAAAATATTGGAAATATGATAAATTATAATCACTCTCTCACTTATGTCATGCACTCACTGCTTAGTTGTGTAAGATCGATAGTAATAGTTGATGACTACGAGGCACTAGCCATTGAGATGCGACTCTCACTCCCGAGTCACTTGGAGCTACAATCTAGTGTGTGACAATTTGTCAACAGCGCAACTATAGCAAGAAATAACATCTAGTAGTCTACTACTAGGCTCAAAACGAGCTAAAAAATTTGTGCATACTAGCTATGTACTGAACCTCACTACCAATGTCCACTCTTTTTTCATCAAAATGAAATTCAAAAGGCCGGTTTGATAATTCCTCCTCTACAATACTTCATTTCTTGCATGAATATCATGGATTCATGACAACAATAAACAACATGCAATGTCATGCAAATACAAAAAATGGCATGTAGCTAGGATCACAAATTATGCAAAGGTTGATTTATGCATTGCTATAGAGAGGTCACTAATGGAATATGAGAGATTAGTGACCAAAAAAATGACCAAAATCTGCATATCAATGACCACTTTTGGTTTAGCGATCGCTAGTGGCTAATTTACTGTCTTTTATTACGCGACCAAAATTGGTCATTTTTATTTTGGTCATTTATAGCTTGTCAGTTGGTCATTAATTTGGTCATATATTCTGTCACTAATTTGGTCATATGTTTAAATCAATGACCAAATATATGACCATATTTATGACCAATTTAATGACCACATGAAAAACTAGAATATGACCAAATTTGGTCGCGTAATAAAAGGCTATAAATTAGCCACCAAAACTTCTTTTTGGTCATTGATATGTGAATTTTGATTATTTGTTTGGTCATTTATATCTCGTTGTTTGGTCACACATCTATCAATTTTTAGTCATTTTATATGCAAATTTGGTAATTAATCTCATTTATTGGTCACTAATTTAGTCATTTTTAGTCGTTTTATGTGTGGTTATTATATTTTAGTAGTTTTAATTGTGTCCATCATTAATAAATATAATTTTTTAATATGATATTATGTTTAAATTAAAAAAAGAATCATACATGATTTATCATCATCTAATACACATGTGAATTATACAATGTCACATTAATTAGTTAAGTACAACACTTATAAATAATATAAAGTACAACCATATAAGTTTTAAACCTCACAAATTATATTATATGAAATGTCAAATATTACAATAAGTATGTGTTTCCTCAAAAACTTTCTCCATACAACTTTACATGAAAATCATCTAGTACATCGATGACTTTTCAAATTATTACAATGGCTAAACCATCCCACTTGTACTTGGTTGATAAGCCATACTTAGATATCCACGCAACAGCTTCAACTAACCCATACTTAGCAGCTTGAAATCCTCTGCAGCAGGATCTTCATACTCAATGGAAAATTCTCAGCAATAGGCTCTTCATACTCAATGGATCACTTAATTAAGTTCACTCCTGCAAAATTCAATAAACAAATCTCAGTAGAAAAACAATGAACTATAAAGTAGAAATACTACATCACCAATATAGTCCAAAATCACTCACCCAACTTTGGATCTACCAATCACCAAGAGGGATTAAATCCCTCAAGGTGCAAACCATATTTAGAGTGCAAAACTTGAGGATTTGATCCCTCTTGGCACTTGGTAGATCAAGTATTAGGATGGATCTAGGATGATATATAAAGTGTAATGGAGAATTTTTTCAAGTGTAATGGAGCCAATATGTATTTATTATTTTTATCATGTTACACTACATAACGTGTTGCGTGACAACATCTCCCCAATACTGGGGTGTACACTACCTCTTGGCGCAAAAATCCCACTGCTTGTTGGAATTAAATATCTTGTAATACATCAAAATTATACTGCATTGAACATTAATAGGCAAAGTGCTTGTAGGAGGAGCATAATTAGAATTTTGAAGATGGATTCCATGCATAGTGGCATATAAGTAATTTTCTTTAAATGTTCCATGTTCCTTAAAACTTGTTGTCTCTTTTCCACCTGCCACAAAAAAAGGATACAAAGAAGGTTGCTTATAAAATGTTGGTATTGAAGTATCTTATGGTAAATGTCTGAGTGAAAAAAAATATGCATGCAAACACAAGCCAAGTTCAAAAACTAGATTTTCCTCCTTCCAATATAACATAATCTGACTAGCTGTTTAAAAACTGAAATTTACATTTTTCCATTTCCCTGTGATAGGTAATAATGTTGATGTATATGCAACTTCGGAATGTATTCTTCTATGTATCTTATGTATTGTAACCCGATGTTTATTCCAGGATGTTTCTATTATGTATTTGAGTCATGTGGTCATGCCCTGATGTTCCGATCAGGAGGATTAATAATGTAATCAAGTCATATCAAGTCATTAGGTAAGTCCCCACAGTTTCGGGGCACTTGAGTTATTATACACTAATTAAGGTCTAGGCTCGAGTAAGTAATTGTTAGTTTGGCCGACATGATTGAGTGCACTTCAAGTAAATGGAAGAATATAAATAGAGAGCGAGAGCCTCTCTATTTATCACTTGTGAATTACATCACTTGCTCTCTCAAGTGTGGCGCACCTTTGGATAAGGAAATACTTTGGCTTGACAGAAGACAGAAGGCTGCTGTTGTGTTGGGAGGTCATCTTACTGTTTTGGGTTTCACATCTTGTGGTGATACTATCTTAGAGGAAGTTGAGGGGTTTTCTCCATTTATGGTTTCCCCTATCAAAACTCTTTGTGTCTCTTGTCTCATGTGATGTGCTTATGTTATTGCTATGCTTGTTATTCTCTCAGTGAAAAGATCCTAACATAATGCTAGCTTAAATGTTGAAAAACTAACATGGTATCAGAGCTAACCTAAGAAGAAGGCATTGTGCAGCTACAGAAACTAGGGATTCCTATTTTGTGGATCTTCCTCCACAGATTTTCAGCAAAAGTATGCTAGGATGACTCTCCATTGAAGGGTGCATCTTTCTGTCGATGCAGAATTCAATTTCAATCATTTTCAGTTTCGATGTGAAAATTAGATCTTTCTACAGAAGAGGAATTTTTTGGTGAGACCAGCATAGGATTTTTCTCCTCATCAAAACCTAAATTTAGAGACCTGGATCAAGAAATTTGGTTGGGTAAATATCCGGTAAAGTCAAACCCTAGTTTGACCCCTAGCTAGGAGAAACCCTAAATACTAAAACTGCTAAGTTTTGGTACAGTCGCTATATTCCGAGATTGGTGAAGTCCCAGAAGATAAAAATTGCAAGGGCCAAATATAAAATCCTTATTAACACTGTGTCCAAAGTTCAGCCTCTGATTCACTATATTCTGGGAGATATGATCTCTCCAAGTTAGGGTTCCATCCTCTTCCAGAAATCATCCATAAATAGGACACCTGGGGAGATCTGCAATATCTTGGGATACAGAGGTCCAAATGGAATTCCTGAAGATTTTCCAAAAATGGAACGGACTTTAATTTCTGTGGTCCAAATTTCAGACTCAGAAGATGAACCAGTGACACGTGGCATGTCGTTCAACTTCGCTGTTTTGAACAGTCCTGTAACAGGTCACCTTGGGAAAAGGATCATAAATCCAAAATGGTGAAACAAATTCTGATGAAACATGTGGTGTTGGATCAGGGGCATGCCATTTTACCTCAGTGAGAAATTTCAGACATAGAGGATCTATAATTTCGGAGATATCACATAAACAGTAATAGGAATTTCTACAGAAGAAATCAGAAAATTAGGGCTTCCTGTTCTGGGAGTTTACCTCCACTGTTTTCAGAAAAGGAGTACATTGGACAAATCCATTTGAATATATCTATCTGTTCATCCAATCATATCTGAAAGATTCCAAGTTTTTAAAATTAGGGTTTCTGTGACAAACCCTAGATCAACGAACTCCGGGACAAGGACGGACACCTCAAATCGGTAAGATCTAATCCTTTGCTATTTCCATTTGAGGTTCTCATTTCAATATGATATATCACATCAGCTTAGTTAAAAGCTTGCGGAAGTTGAAAACTTCCAAACCTGGAAGTATATGATCTCTCTGAAGAAAATGGATTGGACAGCTACATAAGTATGGAGGTTCCAGTTTCAGAGGGAGATGAGGCCAAAGAAGACATCATGCTCATGTTGCAGAAGATGATGAACCATCCAAAAAGAGATCCAGATATGAAAGTGAAGATTCTTCAAGCAAGGATGAATATGCTCTAATATCAGCTCTCATAGGTAACATTACTTATGTAAGTGATGATTGGCTTATAGACAGTGGGGCTTCCAAACATATGATGGGATTCAAGGAATCCTTTGTAAGACTATCAGAACATGAATCACCTCACAAGGTGAAACTTGTAGATGACTACCAATATCCAATAAAAGGTAGTGAGGAATCTTCATACAATCTAGACTCTGGAATGTAGGTTGCATTCATAGATGGTCAAATCATCATGTGGCCAAAAGGAAATACTATCGATGATGCCGTAGTGATTGGAGAACAAGAAGGAGGCTTGTGTAAATTGAAGGGATATCCAGAACAAGAATTGATCCATGACACAGTAGAGCCAAATGATCTTTGACATAGAAGGCTTGCACATGTGCATTACAGAGCACTACCTATTGCAAGCAAAGCTGTTGAAGGTCTTCCTGAATCTCAAGCTATTTGAACGGAAGAACAAAATCAGAATATGACCTAAAGAATCCAGTTGAAGAATCTGAAGATCTAGAATTCAGAGACCATACAGTCATAAGAGTCTCTCAAATCAAAGAACAACTTGAAGCGTTAAAAGAAAAAGTGAAGAATGCAAAAGTGGTGATGGCCACCTTGAATGGCCTCCCAGGATCGTAGAATTCATTCATTCAAGGAATGTGTTCCAGAAGGAAGTGATTACTTTCAGAAGACTCTGTGAAGAAGACGAAGCTTGAATCATAAGAAGAGAAGAGAAGATGGGAGCAACTGAAGATCAAGCTATTTCCATCCAAAGAAGATCCCTCAAGCAATGAGGAATATGAATAACTCAACTCTTGAAGAACTTCTTATCCACCTTAGCTTTTGGATAAGAAACAATGCTATTATGAATGAAGAAGACGATGAAGCTGAAGGCTCAAGAAGGAGTCTACCCTCAAAACAAATAAAGATAAGTATTCAATTGTCATTTCATTATATTATTTTGTTATGCATTTGTTTATATTCAGTTATTGTATTATGCATGATAGGATGTTTGCATTAATGACAGAATACTACTAATATGCATGTGATGGGTAAGTATCCCATGGGGCTATACAAATTATCCATTGCTACTTATCTAGAATGAAACCTCTTTGCTGACATATTGGATTAGTGCACAATCTCAATGTTGTCCTGGTAGAGA
>LPNX010595844.1:2129-13473 GCA_001517045.1 Pseudotsuga menziesii | reverse complement strand
GAATGTTAGTTTTCAGCATTGGTACTAATGCATATCACCCAAGATGAAAGATAAATCATTGTGACAATTATTAAACTTAGCCTTAACCCTCCCCTTGTCTGCTTCCTTGGTGCATCACTCAAAGGAAATCCAAATTTAAGCATTTCAATTGATAATATATATACAAGAATTAAATTCCAAAGACAAGTACTTGTAATGACCTGAAGATAATAATATAGTAGTTAAAACAATGTAATGACCCTCTTGTAAATCCCTGAATGCTCTGTAAACTTTTGAATGTGATTGTATTCGTCTTCTGGTGAGGAGCCCAAGGCCAAGGCCCCACCAGTAAGACCTTGGAATTAATGGAGCCTAAGTTCCAAGTCGGAGGCTTAGGCCGTAAACACACCTTAACGACAGGAAAATTGAACGTATAAGGGCAAAAGAGCATGGTTAGGGATTCTTAATTTACTTCAAGAATTAGCCCAAAATAGCTACCCTAGCCTAGCCTTCTGTTGACTCCATCACAAAGGGGCTTCTTTTTTTTTTTAAAAATATATAAAGTTTAACAAGAGGGAAAAACCACCAAAGGTTTTTCGAAAAGAAACTTCAGGTAGAAGTATATATATAGAGTATACATATATATATAGATATATATATGTAGGGGGGAAGCATTATTATTATTATGCTTGAATATATATATATATATAGTATTTATATATATATTAAAAAGAGGAAACCAATTATACATATATAGAGAGATATATGTATATATTTTTTCTGACTCATCATATATTTTATTATTATATTTCTGTTGAGTATGGGAGAAGCCATGATGGTGGAAACCATTACTTAAACTGCGGCCATTAACCATGGGGACTTTAATTAATTACCATTTTTTGACCTTGACTGAAAAAGAGATGTTAATTAAGTGGTGGTTTATTTATTTTCTACCCAAACCTTTAGTCGCCAAGAGTGGAGGCGTTACCAGAAATTTCTTGACCTTTAACTTGGGAGACATTACGGTCTCTGCAGAATTTAATTAAGGAATAAATATTGAACGTTACTGCAGTAAGAGGAAATGGCTGACTACCAGCATGCCTCAAATCTCTCTTGCATGTCCAATTAGAGTCTGCCTCAGCACTGATGATGGCACTAATGAGGGCATTGTTGGTGCCTTAATTGGTGAGGAGATCAGTGCACACTGAAAGAATGTTGTTACTCGCCTTTATTTATTGGGTTACAGCTCTCTATGAGAGGGGGGGAAAAGCCAAAAAGGAAAATATCCAGCTTTACTCTGGATGTTGGGTCTTTCTTTTGTTATGGATTCTGGTAAGACGTACTGAGTGGGGGGTGCGTAGAGCTGGGAGGGGAAACTCTTTGGAGAACTGCTACCCTAAGGGATTGGGGTTATGGCTACTGTGAGAACAGTGACCTTTCGCTGCCTGCGCTGAAGAACAATGGGTCTGGGTTTGACTACATCGGATCGATTTTTTCTCTCCTTTTTCCAGCGTTGAAAGGTAACTAAGTCCACCTTCTAGATGTCGTTGTGTTTTATATTTATGATTTAATGATTATTGCATATTGGCTGGAGGTATTGCAACCCATACGCAGCCTCTATGTGCATGGGCTCTCATGCTACCCCAGATCTTTGTCAAAATCCTGGATCATAACCTTTAAAACTCTGCACTTTACCTTGCTCTTAGAATTGTGGTTCTAAGGAGAACTGGTTACATTTGAGCTGCATGTGGTTTTAAAGAGAATCGGTTACATTCGAGCTGCGTGTGGTTTTAAAGGGAACCGGTTACATTTGAGGTATGATCAAAAATTATTTTCCTTCCATTCCGAGTAAATTGTAGCTGTGTGTGGTTTGAAAGAGAACCAGTTACATGGAAATTGTTGTTTACAGCCTATGTTTTATGGATTGTAACCTATGGGAATCCTAAATGGAAAACAATCTATATTTTATTTTACAGCCTACGGTTTATCTATCGAAGGCTTCGACTTGATCTGTGTATATATATTATACCCTATGTTTTGATCTAATCGAAGGCGGAATTAACCGGTGTGTCTCTACGTTCCCATACCCAATATCAGGGGCTCTCTATAACGATTTCAGGGTTGTTACTTGTCTCTTTACGTGTCAAATGGAGGTATATACGCTGCTAGTAAAACCTCACTACGGTCACGTTATAATTAAATTTGTATGCATTGTTGTGTGATAGTGTGGTATGAATTGTATAATCTGGAATGTATGTTTGCCTTGGAAACTACAGAGGGTTTTCTATTTAAAGTATACCATAAGACAATACACAACATGGGTATTGGGGAGTGGAGGATATAATTATATTTGTATTCAATCTTGGGTGATAGTGCTGTATGAAAATTATATCTAGTTGGTTACGTTGCAGCATGTGAGTAAATCGATATAATTATATTTGTATGCCTTATTGGGTGATAGTGCTGTATGAAACTTATATTTGCAGAGTATAAGTAAATCGATGTTGGAAACCATGGAATATGTAAGCATGGAACCGTCAACCGTTAACTGTTAAATAGTAGTAGCAGTTGTTTGCAGGTTATGTAGTTGTGCTTATTCACCTCTGAGCTTATATATATCCTTAAAGATTGGGTATAAGTACGACATCCAAAGGAACATAAGGACTTGGTACCTGAAGGTTTGAGGGAAACCACGCCCTTTTTTTTAGGACTAAATGAATATTTGTGAAGCCCCCATGACTTGATATAACCTTAGAATCTTGCCGCAGGGTTAACCTTTATCACTATGAATCCTTACATAACCAGAGTCTGCTTGGGTGTTTGAAACATTAGTCCCGACTTACTAGCCCCTGCACGGAAAGGAAATGTCAAGTGTTCTCTTTTAAAGTTAAAGGCCTTGCAGTAAGGCTATTTTGGTATGGTTATCTATATGAGATATATGTTGGAAAGCTGCAGTATGGGAACTGCATATTGTAACCTTGTTTGAATCCTTACTAAAAATATAAAAATCTGGATGGTTGGTCTGGACTATCTTTGGTGGACGTAACCCCAAGGTTGGGGTGAACCACGTCAATTCGGCTGTCTTATTTGTTTTACTATGTTGTGCTGGTTTATTCTTTTGTTTACATGCTGATGATGTTATGAATGCAATATAATGGCTTATAAATCATGGATAAGGTCACTAAACATAATCTTTGCAGACACCTAATCCAAAAAAATCATGACTTCAAGCATTAAGACACAATGGTATTTTACATATGGTATCAGAGCGAGGTTAGAACTCTGGAGCTGATGGGCCTTCTACAGATTTGTAACTTTGCAATTAGTATTTGGTATTTTATTGAATTCATTGGTTAATCAATAACGTGGAAAGTTTGATTAGTGATTACATATTCTTTCTTTTTGTCATTTGTGGAAATAAGAGCATTGGCACACCCCTGTGTTTACTTGGAGAGCAAATACACCTCTGCTTATTTGGTAAGAGCAGAATCCTCTACGTGTTGAGGGGAGAGACACCTCAGCATATTTTGGAGGTCCCGACCACATGCTAATCCTTATGGGCGTTTCGCTCATACCTGCTTTTCGATTATGTATTTCGGGATGGACATATCAAAAGGGTGCTAGGGTTGATCGGGTGTGGACCAAGACAACTATGGTTATTGTTTGTAAATTGCAGTCGTTGTCCATAGCCAGCGACTGATGAAAAAGGTAAAAACATACCTGGTATTTAATAGATCTGAACTTGTTTACATTTCCATTCTTGGATCTAAATCTTTGATTGATCTAGGTTAAATGTGTAGAGATCTGAACATTGAACATCTCGGTTGTGTAGAGTAGGTTGCATATAACATTGGATCTGTAAAAAAAAAAAATAGTGTGTGTGGTAGTGCCTTTTAAACTCTGCATTTTTGTAATGGGGGTTCTTCCTGGGAAAGAGGTAAAGAAAAGAATCGAATGCCAGATGGAGTGAGCCTAGGCTGTAATCAAAGTTATGGAAGAGTCTGAAATTTTAACCTAGAGGCGGGTTAAGGAAAACCTCTTAGATTGGAACCAATCTTGTGGTGGGATCCCAGGCTGCATTTTCCTTTAGGTATGAACAATTATAAAATGTGTTTTATGCTTGCGTTCTCTGGAAAATGGACGGAAGTTTCCGATCCTAATGACTGTGTTAGAAATTGAATGCTATGGGATTTTGTTAAGCATGTCATTTACAGTTATGAGTGTATGAAGTATAATTTTATTATCTTGTTTTGTCTTAAATCAGTTGTGATTCCCAAGCCTGTGATTTCCCATTAGGTTATAGGGTTTACTGTAGGAAAATTCACCCCTAGGGGTATCCACCGTAGATGGCTTCACCATTCTCCGAAGGGTCCAATATTATCAAATTTGAGGCCTAGCCATACAAGTTACAGCCTTACTCTCTGCATTTGCTTTATTTTCCTTAGGGCCTCAATAGTATGAATTGCATTTACCTCGGGTAGCCGAGAAGAGTAGTCTACTCCTCCTTGTTATATGTTTCTTTTAACACGAATCCATTGGGACAGTCCCCCTTAAACTAAGAGAATTACTTGCATATGTAATGCACCCCAATCCATTGAGTTATTGTATGAATCCATTGAGTTATGTTTTAAGTCATGTATTTTGAAGGCAGTTTGCTAGCTTTGACGAGAGCGTCTAATCTATTCTTTATGCCAGGATCGCTGTTGTAATGGTGTACCGGGATGGATGTGTTGATGTGGATGTGGTTTTCATTAACGGGTGGGAGTATGTGTGTGTGCCAACTTTCCTGAATGTTTGAGAACGATTGAGGAACAAAAATAAAACCGTACCTATAGTCTCGATAAGAGGAATGGTAGCATTTTGTCCGCATGCGTTGTTGCTTTATCCAGATGTGGGTTTTCCTTGCGTTTTTTTTTCCCCACGTTTTCTTTTTTTCTTACACTCGGAGGACTGCAATTGGTGACTTGTTTTCCTTTATGAATATCTGGAAACACTTTTTATTCTGTTCGATCCCGATAGACAACAGTTGCGAAATGGTTTACTTTTTTTTATGTAGTTGGAGCTTCTCTTTATTTCGGGATTACGAATGTGTTTGATTGAAATAGGATCAAGGTAAAAGTGTGATATTCTAGTGTATGATATTCCAGCTGTATCAGAATGCTTCATTTTAGCAGGTAACACTTCCTTCATTAGTGAGCACCGTGTTCAAAAGGCCACTCCAAAAAGAGAAAAGATGCGAGGCACTGAGGACCAATTGCACATGGTATTGGGTAGGTAATTATTTAAACCAATCTGTAAATTATAATTCGTTGTCACTATTTTATAAATAAGACTCTAGTATGAACAATGGGTGGAAATACGGTCTCGATCGTAGCTGGATGGTTATGGAATCGATTTAATTACTGTGCATTGAAGGTAATTCTTTATTGAGCGGCAACCAGTTCATTAAGTTGTTTTTGGAAGTAAATATTATTTAGTTAGTATGGAATTGACTTAATTATTGTGCATAACAAATAATTGTTTATTTAGCAGTGACAATCTCATTAAACCTTTTCTTGGAATTGAATACTATTTAGCTACTATGGAATTGATTTAATTGCTGTGCGTTCTAGGTAATTATTCATTCAGCATTAAAGGTTTTTTTTTTTAGAGTTGCATAATTGTTCTACAGGGTCGTTTTTAAAGCAATATTCAATGAGTCATACAGTAAAGATTAGGGCTAAATGAGTTTGTTTCTCATTTCAGCTATTAGACGTCGCTTGCTTGAGAAAGATGTTTATTAAGACCACCTTAATTACTGATTTGATGACGTTCTATTTTGCTCATGTTACACCTCTCATGGAATATTGGGAGATATATCTTTTTTTTGTTAATGACTTAAGTGCCTGGAATATAAGTTAGTAGGAGCTTGTACTTTATATTGAAGTTTGATGAAGGGCTTGATGGCATTGATATTCTGATGCAAGCTAATGGTAGTTGTTTAAATTGATCCCTTCGATTGGGATTTTCTGACCATATTATGGCGAGGCTGATTGCAGGCAATTTGCTTTGTTTAGAATTGCTAACAAATTTTTGATGTTGGTCTTATGGCATTGACAAGCACTTTAAAAGTTTAGATGTAGTATATATAAAGTTGCAAGAGTGAGTGAATTTTTCTATGGTAATAAATTGAAGTTAATGAGGAATTTCATTGTCAAAAATTCTCAAGTTTTATATGTTATCTTGCAAGTGGTGTTAGAATAAGAAAATGAAAAGATTTTGTGGCTTCTTATAAGTGCCTCTCGGAAATTCTGGTGATAAAAGGCTCTTATCAGATGGATGAAGAATGAAGCATGACTTATGCAAAAGTTTTGATGTTATTTGATTTTATAAAATGATAAACTAACACCCATAGAGTGCTTGCAGGCATGGAAAATTATGGGCATGAGAAAAGGCTAAAAATCCAGGACTATGATGAGTTAAATCTCATGTGTATAAAGTTATCACCAGAAGAGGGAGTGGTGATGGAGGTAGTGGTTAAAATCTACCTTGTTTTCCCCCGGGCCAGCGAGGGACCATTATGCATTCTGGGGACGCCTAGATGTAAGACATGTGGTTAAGACTCGTTCCGCACACATTAGAGGACTGTCACATGAGTTGGGGGAATCTGTGAAGAGAATAACCTCTAGGAGCTGTGGAGGTGTGCGAGAACAGAGTGCCTCAGCTTGGTGAAGCACCCTGAAGAGTACAAGGAGATACCGCTAAGAGGGGTACAGGGTATAGTCCTTGTGTTGGGTGGGATAAAGGAACATCCAGAGAAAGAATAATAACAAGCACCCTGAATAGCACAAGGGAGATACACGAAGGGTTGGTATCGTCCTTGTGTTGGGTGGCTTGAATTGGTACTTGGAGTACTGTTGGTACTTGATGTGTTGGGATGGAGGACATCCAAAGAAGAGAACAATGCCAGGAAAAGGTACGTGCAGTACATGTAAACTGGTACCTATATGTTATTGGCAATAAAATTGATTTGTTATATTGTATTTCTGAGTTTTACATTTCGATGCTAGTATGCATGCATGTGTCTGACTTTAAATGCAGGATCATGACAGGAAATACAAGCAAACAAGGACAACTCAAAAGGAAAGGAAAAGTTATTGAAGAACAAGAACACCGAGGACGGTGTTAATTTTAGGGGGAGAGGATGTAATGACCCTCTTGTAAACCCCTGAATGCTCTGTAAACTTTTGAATGTGATTGTATTCGTCTTCTGGTGAGGAGCCCAAGGCCAAGGCCCCACCAGTAAGACCTTGGAATTAATGCAGCCTAAGTTCCAAGTCAGAGGCTTAGGCCGTAAACACACCTTAACGACAGGAAAATTGAACGTATAAGGGCAAAAGAGCATGGTTAGGGATTCTTAATTTACTTCAAGAATTAGCCCAAAATAGCTACCCTAGCCTAGCCTTCTGTTGACTCCATCACAAAGGGGCTTCTTCTTTTTTTTAAAAATATATAAAGTTTAACAAGAGGGAAAAACCACCAAAGGTTTTTCGAAAAGAAACTTCAGGTAGAAGTATATATATAGAGTATACATATATATATAGATATATATATGTAGGGGGGAAGCATTATTATTATTATGCTTGAATATATATATATATATAGTATTTATATATATATTAAAAAGAGGAAACCAATTATACATATATAGAGAGATATATGTATATATTTTTTCTGACTCATCATATATTTTATTATTATATTTCTGTTGAGTATGGGAGAAGCCATGATGGTGGAAACCATTACTTAAACTGCGGCCATTAACCATGGGGACTTTAATTAATTACCATTTTTTGACCTTGACTGAAAAAGAGATGTTAATTAAGTGGTGGTTTATTTATTTTCTACCCAAACCTTTAGTCACCAAGAGTGGAGGCGTTACCAGAAATTTCTTGACCTTTAACTTGGGAGACATTACGGTCTCTGCAGAATTTAATTAAGGAATAAATATTGAACGTTACTGCAGTAAGACGAAATGGATGACTGCCAGCATGCCTCAAATCTCTCTTGCACGTCCAATTAGAGTCCGCCTCAGCACTGATGATGGCACTAATGAGGGCAGTGTTGGTGCCTTAATTGGTGAGGAGATCAGTGCACACTGAATGAATGTTGTTACTCGCCTTTATTTATTGGGTTACAGCTCTCTATGAGAGGGGGGGGAAAGCCAAAAAGGAAAATATCCAGCTTTACTCTGGATGTTGGGTCTTTCTTTTGTTATGGATTCTGGTAAGCCGTACTGAGTGGGGGGTGCGTAGAGCTTGGAGGGGAAACTCTTTGGAGAACTGCTACCCTAAGGGATTGGGGTTATGGCTACTGTGAGAATAGTGACCTTTCGCTGCCTGCGCTGAAGAACAATGGGTCTGGGTTTGACTACATCGGATCGATTTTTTCTCTCCTTTTTCCAGCGTTGAAAGGTAACTAAGTCCACCTTCTAGATGTCGTTGTGTTTTATATTTATGATTTAATGATTATTGCGTATTGGCTGGAGGTATTGCAACCTCTGCGCACTGGTCTAAGCAACCCATACGCAGCCTCTATGTGCATGGGCTCTCATGCTACCCCAGATCTTTGTCAAAATCCTGGATCATAACCTTTAAAACTATGCACTTTACCTTGCTCTTAGAATTGTGGTTCTAAGGAGAACCGGTTACATTTGAGCTGCGTGTGGTTTTAAAGAGAATCGGTTACATTCGAGCTGCGTGTGGTTTTAAAGGGAACCGGTTACATTTGAGGTATGATAAAAAATTGTTTTCCTTCCATTCCGAGTAAGTTGTAGCTGTGTGTGGTTTGAAAGAGAACCAGTTACATGGAAATTATTGTTTACAGCCTATGTTTTATGGACTGTAACCTATGGGAATCCTAAATGGAAAACAATCTATATTTTATTTTACAGCCTACGTTTTATCTATCGAAGGCTTCGACTTGATCTGTGTATATATATTATACCCTTTTTTTTGATCTGATCGAAGGAGGAATTAACCGGTGTGTCTCTACGTTCCCATACCCAATATCAGGGGCTCTCTATAACGATTTCAGGGTTGTTACTTGTCTCTTTACGTGTCAAATGGAGGTATATACGCTGCTAGTAAAACCTCACTACCGTCACGTTATAATTAAATTTGTATGCATTGTTGTGTGATAGTGTGGTATGAATTGTATAATCTGGAATGTATGTTTGCCTTGGAAACTACAGAGGGTTTTCTATTTAAAGTATACCATAAGACAATACACAACATGGGTATTGGGGAGTGGAGGATATAATTATATTTGTATTCATTCTTGGGTGATAGTGCTGTATGAAAATTATATCTAGTTGGTTAAGTTGCAGCATGTGAGTAAATCGATATGATTATATTTGTATGCCTTATTGGGTGATAGTGCTGTATGAAACTTATATTTGCAGAGTATAAGTAAATCGATGTTGGAAACCATGGAATATGTAAGCATGGAACCGTCAACCGTTAACTGTTAAATAGTAGTAGCAGTTGTTTGCAGGTTATGTAGTTGTGCTTATTCACCTCTGAGCTTATATATATCCTTAAAGATTGGGTATAAGTATGACATCCAAAGGAACAGAAGGACTTGGTACCTGAAGGTTTGAGGGAAACCACGCCCTTTTTTTTAGGACTAAATGAATATTTGTGAAGCCCCCATGACTTGATATAACCTTAGAATCTTGCCGCAGGGTTAACCTTTATCACTATGAATCCTTACATAACCAGAGTGTGCTTGGGTGTTTGAAACATTAGTCCCGACTTACTAGCCCCTGCACGGAAAGGAAATGTCAAGTGTTCTCTTTTAAAGTTAAAGGCCTTGCAGTAAGGCTATTTTGGTATGGTTATCTATATGAGATATATGTTGGAAAGCTGCAGTATGGGAACTGCATATTGTAACCTTGTTTGAATCCTTAATAAAAATATAAAAATCTGGATGGTTGGTCTGGACTATCTTTGGTGGACGTAACCCCAAGGTTGGGGTGAACCACGTGAATTCGACTGTCTTATTTGTTTTACTATGTTGTGCTGGTTTATTCTTTTGTTTACATGCTGATGATGTTATGAATGCAATATAATGGCTTATAAATCATGGATAAGGTCACTAAACATAATCTTTGCAGACACCTAATCCAAAAAAAATCATGACTTCAAGCATTAAGACACAACGGTATTTTACAAACAACAACTTTGCTTTTAAATCAAACTTTAGTAAAAAACAAGTTATCAACCCACTGTCTTGAAACTCTCCTTCTTAGTAACCGTATGAGTTATATAAAGTCATACATTGCTGCATCGATTTTTTAGTCCCTACGGTAGCCGCAAGGACGGACTGACAAACCACTAAGTTCTTTTGCAGTGTTGGCAAACCCAACATATATTTTCCATCGACATTTTCTGCAATTTTCCTTGCAACTGTCCTCCATCGGGTGTGCTTCCGCCTAGCTCTCTGCTACATCGGAAGTCCTTCCCACTAAGTGTTCCTGTCATAAACTTTTGATCTCTACTGGGCAGAAAGAAATCATGCCTCTGTCACTGTATCTTTCATGGCTCATTCAGACCCATGCTGCAACATGAGCTCTGATACCACATTGTAACATCCCCGATCCTCCGACCAGTGAAGAGGACGCTACCATGGCCTTAACTATTTGGGAAACCGGCCCCATGAACATGTGCATTCATAAAATGATGAAACAAAATGCATTGAAGTAGAACATAAACAGATACAATTATTTATCATACACAACGGAAGCAACATGCATTCATATAAGAATTTGACATGTTCATCATATTCATTAACAGTAACATGATTGCAAAAGTGAAATAGACAAGATTACTTCTCTCATAAACAACTCGTTCCGCAACTAGCTACGCCATTGCAACATTCCACCCAACCATAGGCCAGTGTGCTCCTCAATCTCTCAGCAACGCTGCTACCCTCAAGTTGGGCATGATTCTCCAAGGAATAAGGAACAAGCAAGCTTACACATAGCTAAGGGTACACCAAAACACAGCCAAGCCAACACAGTTGGTTTTATCAGGCCATGAAGGATTTGGGAAAGGCTAAATGCTAAGCTGGTGAGATCATTACAGAGCTAGGAATAGCTACACCCGAACTAGCCTGACTTGTAAGACACCCACACACACACCCAACACAAGGAATGAGTCCCTTCTCTGCTACACACTCCCTTGGGCCCTGACTTCCCTTCCAGTGCTATTCAAGGGTTGTGGAGAAGAAAGAAAACCCTCTAGCTCTGTATGTGTGGTTTCCAAACACACCAGGTTTCTCAAGAAACTCAAGTCCCCATCCCTGCACCCAACATAGTCCGAGG
>LPNX010595832.1:0-30708 GCA_001517045.1 Pseudotsuga menziesii | reverse complement strand
AGCCTAAAGATCCACAACATAATAGAGGACCACTTCAATGTTGGAAATGTGGAGGACCCCACATGCGCAGAAATTGTCCACTCGAGAATGAGAGTGCAAGAACATCTTATAACATTCAAGAAGTAGAAACAATGGGGCAAGTAGCAAGGGCAGTCCCTAGGATTTATGCAGCACTAGAGGACCGTCAGGTAGATCACCAGTCAACTATGGTTGAAGTAGCAGGTAAGATTGTTGAACAATCTGTTTCTATTTTGATTGACCCTGGTTCTACTCACAGTTACATTACTCCTAGAGTAGTGGAGATTTGTGCTTTTAAGAAGGTAAAGCATAGAAAATCTTGGTTAGTTCAGCTAGCCACTGGAACTAAGAGAAAGGTCAGTGAAGTGGTAGAGAAATGTCCTTTGGTCATGAATGGGTTGGTCACATGTGTAGATCTGAATGCTCTACCACTTGGTTCCTATGATGTTCTCATTGGAATGGATTGGTTGGAAGCTCATAGAGTGAAGCTTGACTGTTACAATAAGACTTTCGAATGCATGGATGAAGAAGGGAACCCAGTAGTTGTGAAAGGCATTCCAAAGGTGATTTCAGTAAGGCAGGTTTCAGAAATGCAGTTAAAGAAGTCCTGTAGGAAAGTTTTCCAGTTGTATGCAGCTCATATTTTGGAGATATCAAGAGATGAAACTCCTAGGTTGGAGGACTATCAGGTGTTACAGGAATTCAGGGACATGTTTCCTAATGAGATTCCAGGGCTTCCTCCGAAGAGGGACATTGATTTCAATATTGAACTTGTGCCAGGAGCAGCACCAGTGTCCAAGACACCCTACAGGATGAGTACATTGGAGATGCTAGAATTGAAGATGCAACTGCAAGAGTTGTTGGAAAAGAAGTATATCCAGCCGAGTGTGTCTCCTTGGGGAGCATCAGTTCTGTTTGTAAAGATGAAAGATGGTACACTCAGGTTATGTATTGATTACAGACAATTGAACAAGGTTACGGTGAAGAATAAATATCCTTTGCCTATGATTGATGACCTCTTTGATCAAATGAGAGGAGCAAGGGTATTTTCCAAGATTGACTTGACGTCTGGTTACCATCAGGTGATAATCAAGGATGAAGACATTCATAAGACAACCTTCAGAACAAGGTATGGACATTATGAGTTTGTAGTGGTGCCATTTGGCCTCACAAATGCACCAGCTACATTTATGTGCCTTATGAATAGTGTCTTCAACAAGTATTTGGACAAGTTTGTTCTTGTTTTCCTTGATGACATTCTTGTTTATTCTAAGAATGAGGAAGAGCATGAAGAGCATTTGAGATTGACATTGCAATTGCTTAGGGAGCACCAGTTGTATGCAAAATTGAGCAAGTGTGACTTCTATAGAGATATAATTCAGTATTTGGGTCACATTATATCTGAGGAGGGTATATCTGTGGACCCTGGAAAGATTGAAGCCATTATGAATTGGCCTACTCCAAGAAATGTGACGGATGTAAGATCTTTTATGGGACTTGCAGGATACTACCGAAGGTTCATTGAGGGATTCTCCAAATTTGCACATGCTATCACTTCTTTGCAAAAGAAGGGGATGAAATTCGAATGGACATTGAGGTGTGAAGGAAGTTTCTAGCAGCTGAAGAATCTTCTCACCAGTGCACCTGTAATGAAAGTTGCAGACCTAGAGAAATATTTTGTGGTGTGTACCGATACATGCGGACAAGGGCTTGGAGGAGTCCTTATGCAGGAAAACCACTTAATATGTTATGAGTCGAGAAAGCTGAAGGAGCATGAGAAGAACTATGCCACTCATGATCTAGAGCTTGCAGCCATAGTACATGCCCTCAAGATGTGGAGGAATTACTTGATGGGTAGAATATTTGAGCTCAGAATAGACCATTGTGGTCTGAAGTATCTATTTGATCAGCCTACTCTGAATGCTAGGCAAGCAAGATGGCTGGAATTTTTATGTGAGTTTGATTTAGAAATCAAGCACATAAAAGGGAAAGAGAATAAAGTAGCTGATGCACTTAGCAGGAAGGTGCAAGAAATGCATGTGGCATCTCTTAGTATTTGCCAATCAGATTTGAGGTAGCAGATTGTTGATCATACTACCGGAGATGAATTGTATGAGCAGGTAAAAGACAAATTGCAGTAGCAAAGTCTTGAGAAGGTATGAAGGATATAAATTGGAAGAAGATGGACTTCTCACTTATAAAGGTAGAATTTATATTCCGAATGTAGCATATTTGAGGAGAATTGTTATGCATGAAATCCATCAAGCTCCATATCCTGGTCACCCAGGATATCAGAAGACAATTGCTACAGGCAAAAAGCAGTACTTTTGGCCAGGAATGAAAAAGTACATGGCTGAATACATTTCAAGGTGCATAAAATGTCAACAGGTAAAGGTTGAGCATCAACATCTAATAGGTTTGTTGCAACCTTTGCCAGTTCCGGAATGGAAATGGGAAGTTATTTCCATGGATTTCATTACAAGATTGCCGATGACTTGGAGACAACATGATTCCATCATGGTTGTGGTAGACAAGTTGACAAAGGCAGCACATTTTATATCGGTTAAGTCTATGCATAAGGCTGATGACATTGCAAAGATCTTCATGAAGGAGATTTTCAAATTGCATGGATTGCCGAAGGCAATAGTCTCTGACAGAGATGTCAAGTTCACTTCCAATTTTTGGAAGGGGTTGTTTGTAGATTTGGGTACAAATCTAAACTTCAGCACTGCATACCATCCTCAGACAGATGGGTAGATAGAGAGAGTTAATCAGATTCTTGAAGATATGCTTCGCATGTACGTGATGGACAAACCAACCAAGTGGTAAGATTACTTGCACTTGGTAGAATTTTCTTATAACAATGGACAGCAGGCATCCTTGGGGATGAGTCCGTATGAAGCTTTGTATGGAAGGAGGTGTAGGACACTAGCGACTTGGGATAACCCAGTGAACAGGGTTGTGCTTGGGCTAGAATTGCTCAAGGAAATGGAGCAAGAGGTTGTGAAGATTAGGCAGAATCTGAAAGCAGCACAGGACAGACAGAAAAGCTATGCAGATAAGCATAGGGTGAACAGGGAGTTCGGTGTTGGGGATCATGTTTACCTTAGAGTGAGAGAAAAAAAGAGTTCCTTGAATCTTGGAAGTTGTGCCAAGCTGTCACCAAGATATTGTGGGTCATTTGAAGTGCCTAAAAGAATAGGGCCAGTTGCATATAGACTTGCATTGCTTGCTAGCACTAGAGCTCATAATGTTTTTCATGTTTCTTTGCTTAAGAGATATGTACATGATCCTAACCATGTGATAAATTGGGATGTGATTCAGGTGGAACCCGAGGGAGAGTTCCGAACTGAGCCAATGCGCATCCTCAACAGGAAAGTCACAATGCTCTGGAACCGGGCCATAGGTTAGGTAAAGGTGTAGTGGGAGCACTACGGACCTGAAGAGGCTACATGGGAGCTATAGGATTCCATGCCATTGGCACATCCATTTTTGTTCAATTCTGCGGAACACTAAGGCGATACTAGTGTAGCATTTTGTTCAATTTTGTAAAGCACTGAGGACAGTGCTATTGAAGGGGGAGGGGGATGTAACACCTCGATTTTGACCCCATTTGCATTAAATGTACATGATGTATATATTGTAATTAATCATAGTGCGGAGCTAAAGGCAAAATCCCCACCATCGATTTTTTTGTGTTATGTTTCGGCGATTGGAATCGTTGCCGATGGTATATCATGATACATGGCACATATTAGTTTTGGCATCATGTAAATATGCACTTTAATTAAAATGAACCCCAACCAACTATGTCACTGCAACCATATTGAAAAGGGCATGATTTTCCTAAGGATAAGGGGGGGATTATTAAACTTTTAACCTATGGGGGAAACACCATGTGTCAGCTGTTAAACCCTTTTGACTTACTCACCTTTCCTTGTCTTATCCAACTACTACCATTAAAAAGTTCTGCTATTAGTTGGGGCAGTTATGGCTAGAAGTGGAGTGTGGCAGGACTGTCAGTCCTTGCCCACATGCACGCTCCACTAGTAGGTTGACCCTCACGTTGGCAAGGAAACCACCACCGCCATCACTCCATGCGGACTCTCCATTCTCTCCACTACACCATTCTCTCCATTGTCGGTTCATCCTCATGCATAGGCGGGGAATTGTTCATCCTTACGCAGGGGATGGTAGTTCTATTCATTCTCATGGAAGAAAAAACATACTGTATCTAAGGCAGAGGATTCTTCTCTATTTTTGGTCTCACACAGCTAGGAGAGGGAGCCGTTTAGACTATCATTCATGTTTTCCACAAAGAGGTATCTGGTGTTTTTCCATTCGAATCCTGGGGTTTGGTGTAAACTTCTCTCATGCACAGGTTGGGAGGCTGATTTCCTTCCCCATTGTGATCTGTGTAAGTATTCCCGGTGACTTCATTGTCCAAGATGGACTATTGTTTTACCCACGTTGTGAGCTATGTATGCTGATATGCTTTGGGACTACTGTAAGTTTCTTGTGAGTCGTTTTGGCTAAGATAGGGCCAAGAATGACTCAGGAATTGTTTTTCTTACCCAAGCTGTGAATCGCTTGTGTGACTGCGTGTATGCAATGGTTGGTATTCGGACTATGTTGGGAGCAGGGATGGGGGCTTGGTTTGCTTGATAAACCTGGTGTGTTTGGAAACCACACAGACAGAGCTAGAGAGCCTGCTTTCTTCTCCACAACCCCTGAATAGCACTGGAAGGGAAGTCAGGGCTTGAGGGACTGTGTAGCAGAGAAGGGAATGATTCCTTGTGTTGGGTGTGTGTGGGTGTCTTAGAAGTCAGGCTAGTTCTGGTGTAGGTGTTCCTAGCTCTGTAATGGGATCACCAGCTTAGCATTTAGCCTTTCCCAGCTCTTTGATGGCCTGATAAACCTAACCATGTTGGCTTGGCTGTGTTTTGTGTATCCTTGGCTATGTGTAATCCTATTGGTTTCCTTATTCCTTGGGGAATCATGCCCATCTCAGGGGTGGTAGCGTTGCTAAGAGATTAAGGAGCACGCTAGCCTATGGTTGGGTGGAACATTGCAGCGACATAGCTGGTTGTGGGACGAGTTCTTTATAAGATAAGTAATCTTGTCTATTTTACTTCTGCAATCATATTTATTGTTAATAAATTTTTATGAACATGTTGAATGCTTGTATGAACATATGTTTTCTTCCACTGTATGATAAATAATCATGTATGCATGTTCTAGTTCAAAGAATTTTGTTTCAGCACTTTTGTACATACATGTTCATGGGGCAGTTGCCCAGATGGTTAATGCCATGGTAGCGTCCTCTTTTCCGGTCGGAGGGTTGGGGATGTTACATTAAAAGTGGATGAAAACATAGACATAAAAAATGGGGCACAACAAGAGTATAGGTACAAACTAGGTGCAAAACTAGGTGCAAAACTAGGAGTAAAACCTGGCACATAACAAGGTGCAAAATTCGACGCAAATTATGCCATAATTTGCACCATATTTAGAAAAAGGATGAAAAAAACACCTAAGATAACACCAACCCATAAAATTGCACCATTTTGTTCAAAAAATGAAAAAAAATACATTGAAAGATGGTCTAGATGCAAAATTAGAAGAAAAAAGAGACGTTAATCATAGGGTTTTGTTGTAGTGCATACTTGTTTTTTTATTTTTTATGGTCGTTCGATTGTAGGATATCACCGTAGCCGAGACAATGCAATTATGCATGTGGCAGAAGACATGGATTTGGGGAATCTATCATATGGGATAAGGTTACATCAGCACGCCCATTCAGGAGGCGTAAACTCTATTGCTCGACCTTTAAATCAAATAGACAAACCCTTGTTTGTCCATTCACATGCAAAGTGGAGGAAGGGGAAACTATTCAAAACATCGGCCTGTGTTCATGAGAATTTGTGTCACTGTAAGAGGCAATGGATTCCAATGAGGAGAGTCAAGAATGATTCATGGAGCATGAGAGAGCGACCATGGGTAGGAAGCACAGACACGTCCAACAAGCAATGAAAGCCTAGAAGAGGCTTACGAGACAATTTCGAGAGGAAACCAAGGAAAATATGGAGCAAATGGAGTAATTCCTCCATGAAATAAACATCGCCCAAAAGGTCCATGAAGATAAAGTGGAAGCCTAGAGGAAAGAGCAAGACCAAATCACATATACTTTCGGAATGGCTCCTAGAAGTTGAGATTCAACTGGGAACCATGGATTTTGATCAGAGGGTTCATAATGAAGTGGAAGAGGAGAAAAAACATGTTGGATGCAAAGGATTCAGTGCCTCCCATGGAATCTACCTTGGTCAATAAATGTTTTTTTGTTTTCTGTTGGGACAGTTCATCTGCATTTTTTGGGTTTTAGTTTGTTGGTTTCTTTTGTTGAATTGTAATTTCGAGTCTAAGGATATTAGAGCAATTCTGCTCGATTTTTTCTGTACTGAAGTTATTTCTTTTGTTGAATTGTAATTTACAGTCTAAGGATATTAGAGAAATTATGCTCCATTTTGTTTGTACTGAACTTCTTTTTGCTTTGCAGAATAGCTTGTATGTATCAGGTGTTCAGCACTGGGCCATTTTTGATAATCTAAAAATGTTATCCATTTTTGTAAAAAAAATGTAAATACAACATAAATACTAAGCTTTGGTAAGAACCTTCGATTTCTTTTCTCCTTCCAACCAAGGTTTCATATTTGCATCCATATGGTCCAACCATATTTCTGCATCAAAAAATTAAGGGAAAATCGATTACTCTGCATATACATATACAGCATCTAATATATAAGTTTATAGCTTGCTTATAAAAAAAAATTCCACAACAAAAATTAGAAATTTAAATTTAATAGGTCTTCTAAGAGGCCTGGAATTTCGATTCACCTTTGCACATCAAAAGTGTTGGCTGTGCTCGATGTAATTTTGTATGCTATTAGTTGATACAAGGTTTCACTCTCTATTATTTACACAAGAAAAAAAAATGTTTCTCTGTTAGAATAAAATATGAAACAAAATACGTTTATGAAAGTATATAACCTAGGGGTCAAAAAAGTAAATATTATTCTTACATGTTGATTTGATTTGATCATACACTTGGTTGTTATCAGGTTCATTGAATTTGTTAATGTTGGATAGATTCAGTAAACATGCAGATCATAAAATTCCCTTTCGACCAGAGGTACTCCGTGGGAAGCCTATCCTCGAATATTTTGTGCGAAATCGAAAAATACAAAAAAATATTAGGGAGTTTTCCAATATCACTCGCTTTGAAAGATTTGATAATTTTCAGTTAACCCAACATCGAACCATGTGAAAAACTCCGCATTGGTTCATGTGCAACCAGAAAAAAAATCGGTGCAATAGCCCTTTCACTAATTATGTGATTAGCGATGCTAATTAAATCTTAATACATTTTTAATTCATTTCTTATTTATGATACATTTCGGGGCTGGTAATTTCTTATGGTGGTTGCAAGGTATTCTTCGGGAACTTGGAGGTGCATTTGATTCACCCACAATCATTTGGTGTGACAATCAAAGTGCAATCAATATTTCCATAGATCCAGTGCAGAGGCAGATGACCAAACACATGCACTACATATGGAGCTTGATGCTTGATTAGGTGATAGCCTTGTAGTATTTCCCATCTGCAGAGCAAATTGCTGACATTTTCACCAAGTTCTTCACAGATAATATCTTCACCTATCTAAGATCCCTTCTTGGAGTGGGTGATACATGTTGATGGCTACCATTCACTTTCATATTTTTGGCTCCATTTCCATTTTTTAGGGGAGGTTTTGTTCCCATGTGGTTTTCCTCCTTACCTTGTTTCTATGGACAAATACAATTTTATGTTGTATGAGGTGACTTGAGCCTTTGTTTCCAAGGACTCCATGATATTTTTGGTTAATAAATACTAATTAATGCTTAAGGGGGGGTGTTATAATAATAATCCATTATAGTACCATAGTATTATACCTTAGGCACGTTCATTTTCTTTCATGCAGTGTTTTCCATGGTTTAGACTTAGGGAAATTGCTATTATGATAGATGAGGCGCTCATGGTTGATCATTATGCACAATTGAGGTGCTCCAAGTTGATCATTATGACAACCCAGGTTCCCAAATTGATGAAACTCAACCAACATTCACTCTTCTTCCCCTATTTTAAGGATTTGGTCCAACTTGAGGCACTAGTGCTTGGTTTTGGTAGTTTCTGGACTCTCTTGGGAATTTATTGCTCTCCTAGAGCCACTCCCACTCACCCATGTAGTTTCTATGATTTCAATTTTTCATATTATATTCTTGTAATCAATAGATAATAATGAAGAAAAAATGTAAGAGAAAAGTATGGGAGAGTGTCTCTCCTTGAATGTTGTAAGGGGACAGTCCCAATTGCTCATAGCTTGGAAAATTTATTTGTATGCATGGATGGACGATTAGGCCACAACCTTTTCTTTTTAGAAATACCAATATTATTTGTTCTAGTTTAAAAAAATGAACAACGAGTATTACTTTAAAATTTTGAATGAACCCTCATATTTTTCAATTTAAAAAAAAATGCATGTATTTGTATTTATAAGATGTCTACTTTCGTATTTAGTTTGTATTATATTTTTCTATACCAAAACATATTAAATATTACTATTCTACTTTAAATTTACTATTTTTTATTTTATTTTGCTATTTTAATTTTATTTTAATTTTAAAATTTTGAAATAATAATAATAAAATATTTAACATTGATATTTTAACTATAGCAGCAAAACTTTATTTCCATATTAGTTACATACCTAATCGAATTAATATTCATTGTATTCTAATATTTTTACTATGATTTTAACATACATATGTACTTTCTTTATTAGTATCTACCCCTGGGCTAGTAGGGACTATAGTATTCGGCTTGCCATCATTTTCATTAAATGACACATAATTCAAAACATCTAATCCTAAGTTTCATTTTTCACCATTTTAACTCAACGAATTAGACAATGAATATTATTTTTTCTACCAATGAGCAATTTCGACCTCTTATTTGGCCTCATCCCAAGGCAAGGTCATTGTTTTGCTATGGTTTTTCTAGGCGTTGGTTGTATAACTAAATCAAGAGGAGACTAATGCTAACATTAGTTTTCTAATGATTCCATGTTTATAAAATGTAGTTCTTGTATTTCCACTGTATATCGCATTCACTTCTTGTCACACTTCTTGTGGTGCATGCAGTGCACTTGTCTTGGTCTTGGTACCATGTGTCTGTATTTTCATTTGGCACGAGATTGACAGGACATGTTCCTCTCTCTTCATGCACAATTTTGAACCTGATATGAACCCTCACTCTATACTTGATTCAAAGATGCAAGGAGGCTACCATGGCCACCAGTAGGTCTTTCTTGGTTCTCCCCAATATTGCTCAATATTCTTCATGCAAATTGATATAGTTTTAGTTGGATATTCTTCAGTCAAATGATAGGATGAAGAACTGGTCTCTGAGAAGGTGGTGGATTTTTTCCTTGCCTATTTTCAATTAATTCTTTTTCAATCCCTTTTGTGAATGATCTCGGGTCTCCTGGCATGCATGGCACCAGGTTGGAGAAAAAAATATGGTCTTTACTTTGACCTGAAGTATCTTGAAGACCTTGTAATCGCCTGGAAATCCCGGAAATTTGATGAGGCCAGAGCTACATGTTGTGCTTTACCAATTTGGAGGACAACCAACATTTTACTAGGATATTCTTTGAGATCAGGAAACATAAGTATCTAGAAGCACTGGACCAATACGATCTCTCTTTTTCTTTGCCCGGCTTACTCTTTTTCTTTGTCTTGCTTACAGTCACATTTTGGTTATTACGTATAGCATTTTCTTTCTTGGATGCTGAGGTATTATGGAGTTTCTTATCATTTTCATATTTGATGATAATGGGTTTTTTATCGTTTCACCTTTGGTAATAACGAGAAATAATAGAGAACATCTTACTCAGGTAGAGGATCAATATTTGGAATCTCTGTTAAATGACCCGACTTACTCTTTTTCTTTGTCCTGCTTAGAATCACATTTTTGGTTATTGCGTATAGCATTTTCATTCTTGGATGTTGAGGTATTATGGAGTTTCTTATCATTTTCATATTTGATGATAATGGGTTTTTTTATCATTTCACCTTTGGTAATAACCAGAAATAACAGAGAACATCTTACTCAGGTAGAGGATCAATATTTGGAATCTCTGTTAATCGACCCAAAATAGAGAGACCACTGAGACTGCCCCTTCATCCACATCACAACAATTGAGACACATCATTTAGGTACTTGACATACACTAAAGCCAAAAAATACATTGATGTCACACTATGCATATTACTTGCCTTATATATTATCCCACATTCAAAACACCAACTCACCAATTCTCTTATTCACCTTCATCAAGCAACACAAACATGTAACACCAACAAACAAATAAATAAATAAATATAGAAAAATATGTCTATGGGGAAAACCTGGTGTGTATTGAACATGGGGTGGGTAAGGTGTCTTAGGAAAGAGGGATAAAATGAAACTGTCAGCGTGCGCTTTTTATGATTCTAATTACAATGCAATCCTCATCAAATAGTCTTGCTGAAACAAATCTACGAGAAAGATAGATTTGTGTTTCAATTGCAGTTAATATGTTAAGCACTGTGAGTATGGAGTGATTACCATGGACAAGATGACATTGATGCCAGGATGTTTATTGTCACATACAAATTCATCGAGGTTGTCATTAGCTCCGATTGTTTTTCCATTACTGTGAATGTACAAGAGATAAAAATCGTTGGTTAATTCTTTGTGTAACCATACAATGACCCACAACAATTAATATCGAAATCTCCATTATAAACTATACAATTAGGTTTGGCATTTTGACGGAACCTTTAAGCATGCAAACTATATGAAGAGAAGAAAAACTTACTCAGTATCCACCAAAGTTGCAGTAAAATGAGCAAGCTCCTCCTCACTTGAGGTTATCACTGTAATCGCCCCTGTATTTTTCTGCAAAGTCAAACATCTATGGAGGATAAACAAAAACAAATAGAAGGGGTGAGTAGCTGCGTACTTAAATTCACTATCAGAAACAAATAAATATCAAGGTACATCTAATTTAGTGAGTAGTTGTATTTTTTTGCAAAGTCAAACATATGTGGATGATAAATAATATAAAAACAAATAGAAGGGATGAGTAGCTGTGTACTTAAATTCACTATCAGAAACAAATAAAGATCAAGGTACATCTAATTTAGTGAGATGACAAATCGAAATGCAACGTAATGGGTGAGTAGTTGTAGCTATGTATATAAATTCACAGTTGAACACAAAGAGGTTCAAGGTACATCGAATTTAATGGTGCTATGATAAATGATATCACTCAGTGACCAAATAACCTTTTGTTGATAGCATTTGAATTTTTTTACTATGCTGCTAGTACAATTCTCTAATCGTGTTTCCATTTTCTGTGAAAATTTATTGATAATGCATTTGTGGTGTATAAAATATGCTATTTTCTTCGAGACGCCAAGTGCTTTTGCTTGTTAATTGTACAAGTTTTAAATCTGGGTTGCATGTTCTGATTCTATCCACTTTAGGATCTATTATTATATAGGTGTCAATGGTCACTACTTTATCCATGCTTCAACCATATTATTATATATGAATTGTCAGATCTCCTTATTGGGAATAACGCCAATGCAATGTTGAGGGTCGAGGTGATAAGAGAAGAAAACTGCATGAGGTGCATGTGGAAAAGTGTCTTGAATGACGTTCATGTGTCAATGGTCTTCTGCAACGTTTTTTCATGCATAAATATCTTTCAGACCTGACAGTGTTTCTTGGTGACTCACGCCGTCTATTTGCATTGGTCTTCTACAACTTTTTTCCATGCATAAAGGTCCTTCACACCTGATAGTGTTGCCTATCTATTTGCATTGAAAAGAAACGTTCATTAATTACTTTTAAAATATCATAAGGAACAATGTTTTAAAATATCATAAGGTACAATGGTGAATGATTCTAATGATTAATTGATGAATTCAATTATGCATCGTATAACACTCCTCAAATTTTCCTTAATAAATGTTGTATCACAACCATAAGCATAAGACTCTATACCATGAGCATATGAATCACCTCGATCATGAAATGGAGCTGGCTATTTATTGGCATCAACAATTGAATTGACAGAATTTATATAATTACGTATATTGTGTGTTGCTCATGCTACTTCCCAAGTCATCCGGAAGTTAAATGATATAAGAAAAAGGTAAACCCTATTGGCTGACCATCCATCCATATCTAGTGTTAAGCGATCTGTTCACCAGCCCCCCCCTGCTCAGCGGTGGACATTTCGAGTTCGGAGGATCAAAGTATATGTTAAAAATATATATATGATTCGAAGAAATAAATGTGGGTTTGATATAGAAAAAAACAACATTTGATGATCTTTTGAAAGTTTCAAACCGATGTGGCCACCCCTCCTTTTAGCTCTCAATTTTTCCACCAGATAGGTCTGAATGTAATAGTAAATAGATTTTATGCATTCCAATTAATAAACAAATTTTCTATAGTTCCCAACAAAGTACTATGTATTATGGTAAACAATGATGTTGCAATTAAAGGATGATGTTGCAATTTCCTGGTGAGTTGTTTGGATCGTGAAGGTATAAATGCAATTAAGCACCGATCTCCAAGTTCATGTCATCTTACGTTATGATACAAGTAATGCTCAGAAAGTACTATGAAGTTCTCGTCGACCTTGTTATTTTCAGTATCCAAACTTTCATCTTTTACTTGTTAGCCAAAACCAAGCTGACTAAACTTGAGTTTACCGCTCAGTTAATATTAAAATTTAATTTTCACTTTTTCGTGTCGACCTCTTTTTATTTTTCACTTGTTGTGTGAAAATTGTCTATCTCCCGACTAGACAAGTCTATCAACTTTGGCCAAACTTTCTACCCGACTGATTTACTTCGACTTACTTGTCACTTGAAATTCAGCTGACTTCGACCTCCAAGTCGACTCACCTCTTCAACCACTCAAGTCGGCTGACCTCTTCGACTTCTCAATTCGGTTGACCTCTTTGACCTCTCAAGTCGGCTGACCTCTTAGACCTCTCAAGTCGGCTTACTCAACCGACCTTTCAAGTCAGCTCACTTTGGTCGAAATCTACAGAGTTTTTTTCTTAGTCTAAGAGACTTAAGAAATTACAAATGCTTTTCACCTGTGAGTAAGATGAAGTAAAATAGACACATTAACAAATCCAGATAACTTATAAAACATATGCCCAAATATATAGGAAGACTTGAGTTGACCAATGTGCCGTAAAACCCTGGAACTTTCATGCGGTGAGAAATTTATGGGTTCTTTGATCTTTCACTTAACAGTAATTGTAAAAGACATTTACCCAAGTAAATATGGAAATATGTGCGGCCAAATAATCATGCATTCAACATAAACTATTTCATATATTTAACTATGCGGAAATAACAAAGTATTACAAACTTGTCGGTCTAGACTTGTCGGCTCACCGACTAAGCTTCGACTCTTCGACTGAATCACTTACACAGAAGCTTGAGCTTCAACTTCTCTTTCTCACCCTGAGTTCCTCTGTCTGTCTCTTGTGTCTCTTGTGTCTCTAACCTAATTTACAATTTGCTTCTTCTATTTATAGGCAACCTGAAGATTGCTTCTACATGGGTCGACTAACTCACCATTAAACACTGTAATAACTATCTACCTAACAACTTAGTTTCATAAATATATTCGATTGGTTTACATTGCTGAATCGTGGACTCTTCCCTCTTTTCAAACTGATCGATAAGATCTTGACTGATACAGACTCTGACAGAGTCGGCTGAGAGTCAAGTACGGATCTACGAGTAATTACATTTTCCAACACTCCCCCTTAATTATTAGCAGAAGGGGTTTTTAAAACAAAATTTACAAAATGTTTCAGAGCTTAGACAAGCTTTGTTTATGATAGAGTTCACTGTGCAGAACTTGTCATTCCAAGATAACTACGCAGATACTGGAATGTGTCCTTTGCCAATGGTTTCGTAAAGATGTCTGTAAGTTGGTATTCAGACCTGCAAAATTCCAAACAAATTTCCTTGTGGTTCACCAACTCTCTTATAAAATGAAACCTTGTGTTGATGTGCTTAGTTCTCTTGTGAAACACATGATTCTTTGATAATTCTATGGCTGAATTGTTGTCGTAGAATATTGTTGTCGGTTGTTGATGGTTTTGTGACAAGTCTTTTATGACTCTCCTCATCCAAAGAGCTTGACATGCAGCACTTGTCACCGCAACATACTCTGCTTTAGCTGAAGACAAAGTTACAATGGGTTGTTTCTTTGAAGCCCATGAAACAACACATGTACCAAAATGAAATGTGTACCCAAATGTGCTTTTCATGTCATCTATGCTGCCTCCATTGTCACTGTCAGTGTAACCAATCAGTTTAAATTTTTCTGAGGTTGAATACATAATACCAAGGTCTTTTGTGCCACTTACATACCTCAAAATTCTTTTACCTCCTTGCCAATGTGAGTCTTTTGGTGACTCCATGAACCTTGAGATCAGACTTACAGCATACATAATGTCTGGTTTTGTTGCTGTCAAATACATAAGGCTGCCAACAAGCCTTTTGAACAGTGTAGGATCGACAGTGGATCCTTCATCATCTTTGCTCATTTTTAAACTTGTTATTACTGGTGTTGGGGTTGTCTTGCAATTAGACATGTTAAATATTTTTAAAACTTCACTTGCATACTTAGACCGTGATATAAAAATACCACTTTCAGACTGCTGAACTTCAATTCCCAGAAAAAACTTCATAAGCCCCAGATCAGTCATTTCAAATTCACTTTCCATGACTGCTTTAAAATCTCCTACGCCTTAATCACCAGTAACTACTAAATCATCTACATAC
The DNA here is from genome assembly GCA_001517045.1 of Pseudotsuga menziesii. Classification (NCBI taxonomy): domain Eukaryota; kingdom Viridiplantae; phylum Streptophyta; class Pinopsida; order Pinales; family Pinaceae; genus Pseudotsuga; species Pseudotsuga menziesii. The sequence continues at coordinate 15,721 of LPNX010595832.1, read as the reverse complement.
AGGCAGACAATTAACATCTTACCTTGCTCATCGACTTTGCTGTACAAAGTCAGTTCACTTTCACTTCTGTGAAATCCATTTTCAGTGAGATAGGAATCAATCCGACTGTACCAAGCTCTAGGAGCTTGCTTCAAACCATATAATTCCTTTTTCAGCTTGTACACTTTATGCTCTTGCCCTGGAACTTCATACCCTTGTGGTTGTTCCACATATACTTCCTCTTCTATATGGCCATTTAAGAGTGCCGACTTGACATCCATTTGATGAACATGCCATTTGTTTTGTGCAGCAATGGCCAAAACTGTTCTGACTGTATCCATGCGTGCATCAAGTGCAAACATTTCATTGAAGTCGATGTTGGGTTGTTGTGTGAACCCTCTTTCTACCATTATTTATTTGTGTTTTTGCACATTCCCATCAACATCTTGCTTTGTCTTATAAATCCATTTGACATTGATTACATCCTTGTATTTTGGTACATCAACCAGTTCCCATGTCTGGTTCTTCTCAATGCATTATATTTCTTCATCCATGGCTTGTGCCCATACTTCTTCTTCAACAGCTTCTTCAAATTTTAGTGGATCATATATAGGGGAAAATAATACAAAGAGAGAGAATGAATTTGGTGTACCAGCTTCATATATCTCTCACAGACTTCTTGTCTTCACCGGTTCTGTTGATGTCGACCTTAACGAAATGCTTGATGGAGTCTGTTGTCCTCTTGGTGTACTTGTCGGTGTAGCTTGAGCTGCTACTTGTGTCGATGGTCCTTATGCTGAACCATGCTGTGGTGTCATGGGAGTCGACGGTGCTATGACCGGTTGACTTACATGTGGTATTTGAACCACTTCCTCTTCCATATCATCATTGTCGACATTCGACACAATGTTGACATTTATGTCGACAGTTCCATCCCATGATTCATTCTCGACAAATTGAACATCTCGACTGATTATCACTTTCCTTGTGATGGGATCATACAGCTTGTATGATTTTGTGTCTTCTGAATAGCTGACAAAAATACATTTCTGTCCCTTCTTGTCTAGCTTCCTTCTTAACTCATCTAGAATATGAGCATAAGCAACACAAACAAAAACTTTTAAATGTGAAACACTATGATTCATACCTTTCCATGCTTCTTGGGCAACTTTGTTCTTCACACTCTTTTTTGGACACCGGTTCATAATGTAAACGGAAGTTGTGACTGCTTCACCCCAATACTCATTTGGCAAATGCTTGGCTGCCAACATGTTGCATGCCATCTTCATGATGGTTTTGTTCTTTCTTTCGGAAATACCATTCTGCTGAGGTGTATACCGTGCAGTGAATTGTTTCTGTATGCCATGGGTCTTGCAAAAATTCAAAAATTCATTTGAAAAATATTCACCTCCTCTGTCGATCCTTAATATCTTGATGCGATGTCTACTCTGGTTCTCCATGAGTGCCTTGAACTGCTGAAAATAACTAAATGCATCAAATTTATGTTTCAAGAAATATACCCATGTTTTTCTTGAGTAGTCATCAAGAAAAGTTAGAAAATACTTGCAGCCATCAATGGATGATGTTTGCATTGGACCACAAATATCAGAGTGCACAATTTCAAGTGGTGTGCGTGCTCTATAGGACTTTTTGATTGGAAAAATCTCTTTGTGCTGCTTGCCAAAAATGCAGCCTTCACAAACCCTCTCTATTCTGTCGATCAATGTTAATCCCTTCACCATATTCTTTGTGTGTAGTAGCTTCAGCCCACCAAAATTCAGATGTCCAAATCTAAAATGCCACAACCAGGATTCATCCTGAACTTCTGTCTGAAATGCAGCTTGCAAATTAGCGCTACAATTTTCTCTCTTGTCGAGGAGCTCGACCGTTTCTTCACTTTACCTTATCCAAAACTTGATAGGAAGTCTCCAATGTATCCCATGATTTCTTAGCATTAGTTTTTGCTGCTACCCTTGGGAGTATGCTCTCATGCATAGCTTGATGTATGTAGAACAGAGCTTTTCCATCTTTCTTCGTCTGTTCCCTCAAGACATCTTTCTCAGCCTGTGTGAGATTGTTATATGCTGTCATGTATGCTAGTTTTGTATAACCATGCTGGACTATCTCCCAGACATCTTGACCTCTGAATAAAGCCTTCGTTGTTAAATACCAATATTCATAATTCTTTCCTGTAAAAATTGGAGTTTGCAATGAACCAGAAGTGGAAGCCATTTTTAATTTTTCTAATTAACTTTCCTTCGAAAATTAATTTCCACCTTTTAAGACAAGATTTATTTCCTAAATCTTGGGTTGATATTAACCTTACTCTGATATAAACCTTGCTCTGATACCAGTTAGCCAAAACCAAGCTGACTAAACTTGAGTTTACCGCTCAGTTAATATTAAAATTTAATTTTCACTTTTTCACACCGACCTCTTTTTCTTTTTCACTCGTCGTGTGAAACTTATCTATCTCTCAACTAGACAAGTCTATTAACTTTGGTCGGACTTTCTACTTGACTGATTTACTTCGACTTACTTGTCACTTCGAAGTCGGCTGACTTCGACCTCCAAGTTGGCTCACCTCTTCGATCACTCAAGTCGGTTGACCTCTTCGACTTGTCAAGTCGATTGACCTCTTTGACCTCTCAAGTTGGCTGACCTCTTAGACCTCTCAAGTTGGCTTGCTCAACCGACCTTTCAAGTCGGCTCACTTTGGTCGAAATCTACAGTGTATTTTTCTTAGTCTAAGAGACTTAAGAAATTACAAATGCTTTTCACCTATCAGTAAGATGAAGTAAAATAGACACATTAACAAATACAAATAACTTATAAAACATATGCCCAAATATGTAGGAAGACTTGAGTCAACCAATGTATCGTAAAACCCTGGAACTTTCTCGCAGTGAGAAATTTATGGGTTCTTTAATCTTTCACTTAACAGTAATTGTAAAAGACATTTACCCAAGTAAATTTGGAAATATGTGTGGCCAAATAATCATGCATTCAACCATAAACTATTTCATATATTTAACTATGCATAAATAACAAAGTATTACAAACTTGTCGGTCCAGACTTATCAGATCACTGACTGAGCTTCGGCTCTTCGACTGAATCACTTACACAGAAGCTTGAGCTTCAACTTCTCTTTCTCACCCTGAGTTCCTCTGTCTGTCTCTTATGTCTCTTGTGTCTCTAACCTAATTTACAATTTGCTTCTTCTATTTATAGGCAACTTGAATATTGCTTCTACATGGGTCGACTGACTCACCATTAAAGACTGTAATAACTATCTACCTAACAACTTAGCTTCAGAAATAAATTCAACTGGTTTACATTGCCAAATTGTGGACTCTTCCCTCTTGTCAGACTGACCGACAAGATCTTGACTGATACAGACTCTGACATTAGGTACGTATCTGCGAGTAATTACATTTTCCAACATTACTCTCCTACAATAGATTGCTCTAAAAGAAATTAGTGCATTCTACAAGGTTTTCCTTGAGGTTATGATACAATTGTATGCAGGTTGGGTGCATTCTACAATGTTCTCCATGAGGATCTAATACAAATTATTTCCATTCTTTTAATCTTCCTGTTATTCAATCCTGATTTATGCACGATGGTCCATTAGACATAGTCTAACAATTATCTCTGACGTGAATGTCTTATTGTGGATATTCTTATCCTCAATCAAGAGGGTTAAAAGTGGGAACTAGGCTACTTAATATTTTGCTGGAACCGAGTCAATTAATTCTTATTCTTTTGAAACTTAATATCATAATTGCAACTGTATCTACATCTGAAACTTTCTCTGTTACTTAGCTTTTTAGGAGGTATAACTAGGCCATAGGATAAGAGCGCATTCATAGGCCACAACATTACCGGAAGTTACACCGGTGCTAGGGATTATGGGGTTGGGGATTTTGGATACATCCCTTTGAAAAAGGAGTTTGAGGAGGTGCCTAACCTACCCTTTTATTATGTGATTTACTCACTCCATCCATCCCCAGAAAAGATAGAGATTGATATATTTCTTTACGAAATCGGAACTTTATTTAGTATATTGAACGGGTTAGAATAAAGATAAGGAACACCTTGCCCGATGCGGACAAGAAACTTTCTCTGTTACTTAATAAACTGTAAATGTTACTAGGTAACAAAATACCATAACTGTACAACTAGGGTAATCAACGGATACATTCACCAATATTGACATTTTTTCTAATGAATGGGTTTATACCTACACCGAATACATTACTGATGGTGCTTGTAGTACTCAAAGAATATGTAACAATGACAAAAAAAGGAAACATGGAAGCTTAGGCTGCCTGATATGACCAAAAAAAAGGCAACATAAAAGCTTAGGCTGCTTAGGCTTCCTGATACAACAAGGCAGGGACTTGCTGCCTTGCAGCCCTCCTTGTTCTAAATGTATATGATGTAATCTTTAATTTTGACCTATATATATAACGATAGTTTCTATAAAATTTTGTATATAAAAAACATGGTATTCTCACATTTTAAAAATAACTGAAATTGAAATATTTTTAAGGGTGGATGGTGCAGGGGTTATCCTCAATATTAATGGACATAAAAAAACTATATTTTGAATGGGGATTGAGAAATACCACTAATGATCGGTCATTATTTGTTCAAACTAAACCATATAATGGTTATTGGAGACTCCAAGATTATGATTAATCCAATGTAAATCATCTCCCTTCCCAAGGATAAAACTATTACTCAATAGATAAATCATGATTAAAAATGAGATCAAGAAATTCAACAACATTCGCTTCTTCCATGTTTTTTGTCATAAAAATCAAAAGGTGGATGAAAGAGAAAATAACGTTTCTAGTCGTATTGAAGGGACTCTTTAAAAGGATGGGGTTTTATATTTGAGCCACATTCCCTAATGTATCCAATGCATGAATTGTTTAAGTGTCGTCATTCAATTCTAATCATTTCATTATGCACTATCCAGACTATATGTAGGGATCACAATCCCACTCATAGAAGCATGAGCTTGGGAAACTTAAAACATTGAATTGATTCATAATATGTTCCTCCAAAATATTCACTTGACAAATATGGGACTTGGCTGTCGCCTCTTACTGGGAAAGAGTCGAATGCAAGAACTCAGACATGCTCCATTGTCTAAGAGGTCTCCAATATAAGCACAAAACCTGTTGCAAGTCCTCTTCATTAGCATGAGGTCTTACTGCTATCACGAGGTATCAAATTCTAGGCTTTATGGCTTCAATTTCAAGTTAAGGTCAGGCTACCAAAGAAGCATTTATTGCCCAATACTATTAAATAATTCTAAGGTCTACAAATGTCTCCAATTTAAAAGGGAAGCTTATTTGTGTAATCATGCTTTAGTCCAGTGTGTTTTACATTGGTCATCCTGACCACTCTCTTATCGTCCCTTGGTTAGGGATCCCCTGCATTTTGGGAGGTGCAAGGATTGGGATAGTGAAGATTTGAAATGGATGTTGGATAGCATTTGTTAGGATACTTTAAAATGGAGTGCCCAAATTGTAACAAGAATATGTATGATATTGTGGAATTGAAGAAGACCCTCAAACACCATGAATCTTATCTAAAAAGAAATATCTCAACCATTTAATCTCTAGACTCCTCACAGATGCAAAAGATGGGAATGCAAAGTGCCTCTACTATTGAAGTTTTGGAAGCTCATCATTAGGATTTGATAGTTTTGGAAGAAGAGGTGGATATTCTTCATAACTCCATCAACAATGGGAATCACAACTCCACATCATCAGTCTCGAATCAACAAAGCATAATGAAATAATTTCATGGCCAACATAGAGAAGAAGAAACAATTCAGCAATCTCAAGAAAATGTGGAAATAATCAGAATCTCTTAGTCATCTGAATCCAGTGAGTAATCAAACTAGCAAGTAAATTCTCATATTTTATAATTGCATTTTAATCCTAAAACTTTTTAATCAGTTATATACGAATAGAATTTGTTGTTTCTACATAATTATGGAATATTGAAATAAATTTTTTGGACCTCTTTGAATATCCTACCTAGAATGACATATACTCTTAAAAAAATTTATTTTTAACACTTAAAATATAAATTAAAGATTTCAATATGATGCATTCGATATCTAAATAATACGTTTAGAATTTAAAAATATATTGTTCTCTTAAAATAATATTTATTTTTTCATATCAACATATATTTATAAAAATTTAAATAACTTCAAAATTTACATTTTTATAAATAAATTATTTTTAAGAAATAACATTTCATTTTATGGCAGCTCCAACTAATTAACATCTCTAAAAATTCATATTATAAAGACATTAAAATTTTAAATTAGATATAGGTTTCCATAAAAAAAAGTATCCTACTATTTATAGAAAAAGTGAATTATTTTTTAGTTCAATCAAAAATCTTTTTCAAAACAATATGAGTAGTCTTAAAATGACCAACACCAAAATCTTGTAAATATAAGAATCAAATGAAATTATAAAGGAGACGCTATTTTGCTTAGGAGAACGGTTATCCAAATTCGAAAAGCCTTTTCTATTTTACTTTATTTGAATTTGTAAGATGGTTGTTAAGAGTTATTAGCGTTTTCAAGTTCAACTCAAAGTTTCTCAGCTTCAAGAGTTATTAAGATTAAATTTGTCTCCATAGCATGACTTTTCTATAGATTTTCAACACTTGACTTATTTTCACATTCAACTGCAGTTCTTGTGGTTACATACAAAAATTAAGCATAATCCAAAATCCAAAATTTCAGTAGAGTGAAACAACATCATCAAAGATTTTGACTGATTCTAAATCTATTCAGGATTGATAGGAAGAATATAAGATAAGTACTTGGCCTGTTGTAATTCAAGATTCATGTTTTTTGGTCCTCAACACTCAATATCAAATCGTATTTTTTACCAATATTATGTAACTACTTGCAGCTTGGCTCTAAATTCTTTCCTAACATGAACACCCACCATCTAATTATCTACAAGTAATAGAATAAGTTTTTCTTTCCTTGGTTCCTTAACACTCAAATTTGCTTCTAGATTTTAAAACTTGCCATATACAATCTCGTCAATTAGTGTTCTTTTTCAGCATGAATGTTGGAAACTACATGGTTCATGTCTTGTAAATCCTTCTATGCTAAAGCTAGTTCCTATCTTAAAGCAAGATGGGTGGCACCAAGCTTCTCATTCTCCACAAGTAGTCATTGAATTTCTTGATATTGCGTTGCAAAGTTCTCCTCTAGTAATTCAAGGCCACACAGTCCATTCTGAATATGTTCAATGGGATGAGGTGACAAAGGCCCCATACCCCTGACATAAGTTCCCTCATGAATCATTACTCGTGAAATACCATCAAGATTAACCAAGTAGAGTAGCTCTTCATGTGACCTGCACAACACTAATGAAAGTGAACTTACGTACGTATTGTTGTGCGGCGACTATGGGCTGGGGGGAGTTAAAAACTATATATGTATTTAAACCCAAAAAACCTTGGCTCTTACCTTTGTAGCAATGCCCATCTAGCCATGATTTTGATACCCCTTGATGCGTTCAGATCCTTGGATTCAAGCCTTCTCAAAAATTAACTTGCTTTGTACATTTTTGAATAAGAGAATGAGACGATGAAGAGAACAAGGATCTCAATCCCTTCCTTGCTTTCAGCTTGTGGAAAAATGGAAAAATAAATTTACATTAAAAGAATTTCCCTTAGATGGAGTAAACCTGTTGGGAGGGGGGGAAATGAGAAAAATTTCCTCCTAACACTGAGAGAAGTTTTCATGCATTCATGGATTTTTTTTTTGGTCAATTTTTTTAATCTGCATTTTCATGGTATGGCACCAAACATATTTGAAAGAAATTCATTTAGAAATTAAAATAAGATAATAAAAAAACCAAAACTTTACTTGCACTTTAGACATGTTGACATATTAATTGTATTTCCATGAAAATAATGAAAAAAAGGGAAATAATAGTGGTTGTTGTAGGACTAAAAATAGATTCATTATTGTGATAACATTTAATTCTATGTGCCCCAGATGCAGGTGACACATCTAGAATTCACGTGGGACAACCGTCGCAGGAGACACCTAGCGAAGGATCTATGATCGAAGTTGAGGATAGGCTGAGTGGGACTCAATCTGCGAGGGAGTTAAATTCCCAGGGTGGTGGGAATTAATCCATCCCCTTAGGCAGTTATGATGTCTTATCGTTGTTAGAGTTTGCAGATCCAAAGGCTAATGGATCCTGAGCTGAATTTAATGCATAGCTCCTACCTGCGCGTGCTTATATAGAGTTTAAGGTATCTGACCAAGGAGAAGATGGAGCTCATCAAATTCAAAAAAAATGGCCTACTTATTTTCCTGGTTCTACTAGTCTTATCCTTTGTCAACCAAGCAATCAGATAACAAGTGGAAATGCCAAGGAAATGAGGCACACCAGGGCGAGGAAAAACTAGGTGAAAGGTTAATTTGGGGGAAACGAATGACTACGCTTCATAGGTCTCAATTTTGGTAGGGTGCTTGATTAACGACTGGGAGTCATGCATTGTCTCTTAGCACCTGGCTTCAGGGAGAAATGGTGGAAGAAATAGCCACTACTGGATGTTTAAGAACATGATAGGTATGGTAATGGAGGATTAGACAAAAAAATAGAGCGGAGCTAGGGAAATAGTGCAAAGAATAAGGACTTGCTTGACTCATACCGACCAGCAATTGAACAACTTGGAGTCCAAGTTTAGTTGGAGACACTACACCATTGCTTGGAATGTCGAAGATATGTTTGGTGGTTAGAACATGGAGTAACACAACATGGTTGGTGAGACATCTGCAGGAGTAGAAAATACCATGGTCCCCGAGCAAGAGAACTAGGACAACACCTTACTCATAATGCTAGTGATAGCTAGCCCCTAGCAAGAGAAAAGGGTGCATGAGTGATCTATAAATATTCAGGATGTTTTTAAACCATTAATTTGCATATGAAATTTATATGTTAATTACTCAGAAACAAGCTTAAAAGATGAAAATTCAATGCTTAAATCAATCAATAAGCAAATAAAAGAGATATGCAAACCATAAAATGAAGACAACAACTGATAACGAAGTACACCCTTCCTGGGCTACATTTCCGGGCCACTTCCAAACAGATTGCACCACCGCATTATTAAACTTGCACAGTGATCTAGGGACTAAACACAAGTCTCATCAAAGATTAATAACAATGAGTCATGAAAATGGTGTAATTGGGCTATAGAATGAGTAGCTGCTCTGTATATTCACACAAAGAATGAGTAATGCAATACAATGTCATGCTACAAGCATGAATGACAAAGCAATTCGAATTCCCAAGGAGGTCATTCGAATTGAATGAGTGAGTCTAGCTTAACTGAATGTAAGCCACAGTCAACACTCAAGTTAACCACTGATCAAAACCCTAATTGACTCAACTGAGCCCTAACTGAAGTCAGAATGCAATAAATGACTGAGTCTTCACTGAAAGAGATCAGACACATGTTATAGCAAGCCAATCATCAAGTGGTAGCGCTTCAATGACTCCAATGAACCCCGATTGGGTTAACTGAAGTGTAATTGAACATCAGAAGTGGTTGGAGGCACCCCTGTTGACTCCAGTTCATTAAATAATAAATTTAATGAAGGAAGGTGCCTTCACTGCCCTGCTTAACTGATTGTAACCATCAGTTAGCAATATAGTGCATTGATGACACTCAGATCACCCCCAAAGTGCTCCAATTAGCCTCCCTGAATGTAGGAGAAGGCTAAGTTAGCCTCCTTGACTGAAGGTAGGCATGGATGTGATCTAGATGATGTCATCTAGTGCTCCTCTAATGTTAATTAAGTCAATAATACTTAGGATAATGGTTTAACTAGGCCAAATTGACCAAAATGAGTGTGTAAGGTGGTAAATGTCTCCAACACCCCCCCTTAAGCTATACTCAGGAGGAGTTAGAAAACATAAATGCATAAAAATGCTAGGGCCCCGACAACTAAGGCGATAGGTCACCCTGTACAATGCTGAAAGTGAAAACAATGCTCAAAAACAAACTAAGTGAGGAAAAGAGGGAAAACCCAGTGGGAAAACCCCCCCCTCAAGCTGAACATTGAAAGTAGTCTGAATCACCCTGATGAACTCACCCCCAACAATGAATGGAGGTAAGTGAATTCTTTTATTAAAAGCTCTTGGTGAAGATGTCTGCAATCTGCTCATCAGTCGAGCAGTATTGCAAAATGATGGTCCTGTCATGCACTAGCTCCCTAACATAGTGCATGTGGATCTCTACATGCTTGGTCCTCTACCTGGTAACTAGATCTGTGGATATCTTAATATCACTTTGATTGTCACAAAAGAGGACAGTGGAAAAAGTACTACCAAGATCAAACTCTAAAAGAATGCCTTGCAACCAAACTGCTTGGATGCAAGCATTCATCGCTCCTCGATACTCGACCTCTGTTGAAGATAGTGCTATAGCAGCTTGTTTTTTGCTAGACCAGCAAATGGGGCCACCACCAAACATGAATACATATCTAGAAGTAGAATTTTGATCAATAGAATCACCCGCCCAATCGGAATCTGTGTATCCAACCAGCTCTAGCTCGAAGTCTACAGCATTGTGAATGCCGTAGGTCCTGGTTCCCTGAATATACTGGAGGATCCTCTTGGCTGCCTTCCAATGAAGATCATGGGACTGCTGCATGTATCTTGATACAACATTCATGGCATAACAGATATCAGGCCTAGAATGTGTCAAGTACAACAAGCTACCAATCAGCTCTCGATAGATAGTGCAGTCCATGGGAGGTGTGCTTTTTCCTTCTTCAATCAAGGCTGATCCCTGAAAGGAAAGGGAATGGTGCAGGCCTACATTCAGCCATGTTAAAATTGACTAATAGTTCTGATATGTATTTGTACTAAGTGACCATAATCCCTTCAGAATTTTGCTCAATTTCGAGCCCCAAAAATTGTTTTAGGAGCCCCAAATCACTCATTTCAAAGGCATTGTGGAGAGCAGTTTTGATGGCTGAAATGGAAGCAACTGTGCTACCTGTGATCAGTAAGTCATCAACATATAAAAAAATAATAATCAAATAACCATCAGACGGCTGTAAATAACATTTGGATCTGTTCCACACCTTTGGAAGTTTTGCAAGAGAAGGAAGGCATCCATCTTGGAATACCACTCTCTTGGGGCATGTTTTAACCCGTATAGTGACTTCTTTAGCTTGCAAACCAAAGATGGACCAGTGATTTATCCCTCAGGATGCTTCATGTATATCTCCTCATGAAGATATCCATGTAGAAAGGCTGACTTAACATCCATATGATGCACTTCCCAGTGCTTAGATGCTGAAATTTCCAAAACTAGGTGGATGGAGTCCATTTTTGCAACCGGTGCAAAGGTCTCATGGTAGTCCACACATTGGACCTGAGAGAAAAATTTTGCCACTAGCCTTGCCTTATATTTTCAGGTTCTTCCATCACCAGCAATCTTGGTCTGAAACACCCACTTGCATTGGACCAATTTCCTTCCCGGAGGAAGAGAAACTTGCTCCCAACTAGTGTTTTTTTGAAGAGAATTCGTCTCTTCATCCATGGCAACTTGCCATCTCAGATCCTTCTGAGCATGGTAGTAGGATTTTGGGTCTGAACTAATCATCAAATAGCAAGTTTCAGACAGCAAATTATGAGGACAAGATAGTGCAATACCTACTCTTTGGAAATCAGACCGGGTTCTCCTTGGATCATCTGGAATTCCAATGTTATCTCCTGCGGAGGAGAGTGTCTGTCGGGCCCATGTGGGAAGATGGTTTTGTACTTTAGGTTCTGATTCATCATCTTATGTTTGCTACACACTGATATCAGAAATTATAGGATCCAAATCAGGGTCATCACCCCCAATTTCATCATCCAAATATTCAGTAGAATAGGAAGGAAAATAAACAGTTTTCTCCTTCACTAGTTCCACCTCCTGAAGAGGCTCATCAAACTTGACACTTCTCTTGATGATGATCTGTTTTGTTTTGATATCCAGTAGCTTGAAAATTTTTGATTCATTAGGATACTCAATAAACAGACATTCTATGCTTTGCGGTTGCAAAGCCCTTCTTTTATCAAGTAGAATCCGAACCCATGCAGTGGACCCAAACACCCGCAGGTTCGACACATCCAGCTTGTGTCCAAAGTATGCTTCGAAAGGGGTCTTCCCTTTCACGGATGAGTGTGGCACCCTGTTTTAAATGTATGCTGCAGCATGCATGGCTTCAGCCCACAAATTTGCAGCCAACTTCTTTGATTTTAACATACATGTAGTCATCTCCTTGAGAGACCGATTCTTCCTTTCCGCTACTCCGTTCTGCTGGGGAGTGTAAGGAATTGAATGTTGGACTTGAATACCACTTTGGAAGAATATGTGCAGAAACTCATTATTGACATACTCCCTACCATTATCATATCTTAAGATCTTGATATTAATCCTAGAGGCATTCTCGATCAAGGCCTTCAGGTCAGAAAATTTTTCACATACTTCAAACTTCTTTTTGACAAAGAAGACCCATGTGTACCTTAAAAAATCATCAATAAAAGTCATAAGATACCTTGATCCATTCATGAATGTGATAGGCATTTAACAATTGATATCAGAATGTATCATCCCCAATATGCATGTAGCTCAGTTTTCCTTCCCCCGATCGAACTTGTGCTAAGGGTGTTTTCCAATAACACAGCCCTTGCAATTTCCAGTGGTTGCCTTGATGACCGGGAGGCCTTCAACCATGGAGTTTTTCTGTAATTGCTACAAATATTTGAAATTTATATGGCCAAACCTTTCATGCCATAGCCTACTAACTTCATTTCCATGAGTTAGCAGAGCAGTGGGATTTGCATCCGCAACAAAGTGAGAGAACTCATAGGCTTTTACATGATGGTTTGCAAGGCCTTTAGCAATGAGTTTCTTGGATGCAACCTCCATTATATAAACATCATTTGGGTTGAAAGAAACTCTCTTAGGCACTCCTGTATGTGTCATCTGATAGACACTAAGGAGATTTGATGCCAAAGACAGTACATACAAAACATTTGAAAAATAGCCATTCTCAAGATCAACCATACCGTGTCCTTTTGAAATGGTGGTGAAGTCATCTCCCACGTGGATGGGGATGGATTTGCCGGTCTCCAAGGATGAAAAGGAGTCTCTTTCAGCCATCATGTGGTTTGAAGCTCCAGAATCAATCAAGAGTGCTTTGGACTTCAAAGTGATTTCCATGAGGGCATGACCTTTTTCATGTTGTGGTTCCCGATCTTGCTGATCTGTCCTCTGAAATATTTTCGGAAGATTGATGTGATTTATATCAAGGAAAGAGGTAGCTTCATCAAGCTTCTTCTTCATGCAGGCATTTTTAGGTTGGAAGCCCTTCTCACAGTATGAACACTTGAATTTTTCCTTTCCATGGTGCCCTTTTCCTTTGTTCTTCCTTGAGCCGAAAGACTCATCATGCTGCTGATTTTCAACTTTAGGCTTAGGAGCTTCGAATTTAGTTTTTGGGTTCTTCTACTGCTTTCCTTTACCCTTCATATATTTGGGCCTTGAGACATGGAGGGCTTGATCACGGTAGGATCTAATGATCCCCATTTGAACAAGCTTATCATGTTCACTTGTTAGGGACTCAATGAAGGCATTGAGTGTAGGCATCTTCCATCCAGGGGTTGTGAGCTTCCCTACACGGAATGTAGAGACAAAAACTGAATAATCAGCTCCAAGTTTGGAGAGTATAGAGAGGATGAGCTGATCATCTGCCTTGTCCACTTTGCATTGCTTCAAGAGTAAGACAGTGTGCTTGAACTTTGTGAAAAAGTCATTCATTGTCTCGAAATTGGAAGGTTGGAGAGACATCAATTCATTTTCGAGCTGGTAAACTCTCAAATCATCCTGTTTTCCATATAGGGTTTCTAATTTGTCCCAAATTTCCTTTGGAGTCTTCAATCCCAAAAGATGGAAAAGAAGATCCCAGGAAATAGAGAGGCACAAGAATCTGAATGCTTCATCCTTCTTGTTCAAGAATATTGATTTGTCTATAGCAGAACTAGGCTCATCTTCAGTGTCCATGGTGACTCTATAGAGTCCTCTAGAGCGCAGCTGAATCTCCATGTCTCCTTTCCATGAGAGGAAATTGAATGGAGTCAAAATATCTACTGAGGAGGCCATCTGGATCTGCTGGAGCGAATGCTTCACCTGTAGAAAACCTGAAAATCACAACAGAAAGGGAAATGTAAGGTCAGACAACCTGCACATTTTAGGCTTTCATCACACCCAGCATAGTCAATCAAGCAAGCTTGATCAACAAGTTCTTTACTTGGGGTATTAAGTGGTAAGCCTTGGCTTCTAGTGCAGTGCTGGATTTTTGAGCTATTGCTTAATTTTCATGCAAGATATGTCAAAAACCTTATCTTTGAGAGATCTGAGCTTCGTCCCGCCATGAGCTGTGATACCATATTAAACTTGCACAGTGATATAGGGACTAAGCACAAGTCTCATAAAAGATTAATGACAATAAGTTATGAAAATGGTGTAATTGGGCTACAGAATGAGTAGCCACTCTGTATATTCACACAAAGAATGAGTAATACAATACAATGTCATGCTACAAGCATGAATGACAAAGAAATTCAAATTCCCAAGGAGGTCATTCGAATTGAATGAGTGAGTCTAGCTTAACTGAATGTAAGCCACAGTCAACACTCAAGTTAACCACTGATCAAAACCCTAATTGACTCAACTAAGCCCTAACTAAAGTCAAAGTGCAATAAATGACTAAGTCTTAACTGAAAGAGATCAGACACATGTCACAGGAAGCCAACCATCAAGTGGTAGCGCTTCAATGACTCCAATGAACCCCGATGAGATTAACTGAAGTGTAACTGAACATCAAAAGTGGTTGGAGGCGCCCCTATTGACTCCAGTTTATTAAATAATCATTGAATAATAAATTTAATGAAGGAAGGTGCCTTCACTGCCCTGTTTAACTGATTGTAACCATCAGTTAGCAATATGGTGCATTAATGACACTCAGATCACGCCTGAAGTGCTCTAGTTAGCCTCCCCGAATGTACGAGAAGGCTAAGTTAGCCTCCTTGACTGAAGGTAGGAGTGGATGTGATCTAGCTGATGTCATCTAGTGCTCCTCTGATGTTAATTAAGTCAATAATACTTAGGATAGTGATTTAACTAGGCCAAATTGACCAAAATGAGTGTGTAAGGTGGTAAATGTCTCCAACACGCATTCCTCTCGAAAAATTGAGAAACATGAGAATAAACATTCCTATATGTTATTGAGACCTACTCTGGCATGCAAAATGAGACAAGATTCCTACAAATAAGATAAACAAGAACAATATGTATTGATTCTGCCTCAGGATACGTGCCCATTAATGGCCTTAGAGCATTCATGTACCATGCCTCGTACTCTGTGCAATCCCTGTGTGTTGTAAAGCTCCAAAGCTCCAAACTCTCTGCTCATGGCTTGGAATTTTGTGGTTTTTATAAGATTTAAAAGTAGTTTTGGGGGTCGCGGGCCATGTGCCACGCACCCCTTTTCCCCACAGAAATACGCCTACAATTCTTAACAGTTTTATCATGTGGCATAACCAATGAATGGGTCGTAGCCCAATGGTTAACACCTGGCTTATGGGGCAGAAGTCCTAGGGTCAAACC
>LPNX010595813.1:241467-330960 GCA_001517045.1 Pseudotsuga menziesii | reverse complement strand
TATATATATTCTTACTATGATAAATATTTTGATAAATTTACTTTAAAGGTAAAGTATAACCAAATAAACATTAGCTATAACACATTAAATGATATTGTCACTATTAAATACCACATTAAATAATTAAATTAAATTGCCACTATTAAATAGTAACAAATATATATTCCTACTATTCTGAATAATTGAATAACATTGCCACTATTAATTAATAACAAATATATATTGTTACTGTTCTAAATTTGGGAAATATATTTTTTAGGTAAACTATAATTAGACAACGTTACCATTTAACTTATAGTTGTATCACATTAAATAATTATTTAAATAGTTGTATTTACAGATAAGAACATGTTAAAGAAAACAAGGTAGAAGACAGAAGTATTAAGGGTATATTGATCGTCTTTTTAATATTAAATAAATGTATTTTTAGGATTAAAAAAGTTATAGTTAAATACCATGAGTATCAAATATTATAGGCCACTAATCATAGCCCCTTCTCATTTAGCAAACAAATTCTTTCAAATTCCTTCAAAAGAAATCGTATTTTATATAAAATAAATATTTTTTTTACACATTTTCCAAATTCTGATGTATCAATTACATAAAAAAGGACAATAATATAACATGTTAACCAATCGCATCACATCAAAATGAAGATAATATAATATAATTACGTTATAATCACGTTGGGATCCAAAGAATGAAACCCTACTATAACTATATTAAAACTCAGATGAAGAATATAATTACAGTCCTCAGAGATATAGCATTTATAAATAAAATATATCATTTAAAGTAAAAAGTGATAAATTTATATGGAGGACTTCTTTTGAGGAACAATAATCATGTTTTACTGGAAGTCATTATTTTGATAATATATATACAGCTTCATAACTAAGTTCACTAAAAATCTGAATGAAATAAATCGTTTCAAATCGAGCATATTTCAATTTAGCTGGCATTCAATTATTATTATTATCTTTGAGTCTTTATATCAATCCCATGTACTTATTTTTTTACCATGCCACCATCCTCAATGACCTTAGTGTAATTAATTTTGCATAGTTGTGCTTACCTCTTTTTACCATGCCACTATCATTTTTTTTTAACAGAAACAGAAAGGAAATTTATATAAAAGTAGCTGTGCACAGCCATTCAATACAAAAGAAGAGTACCAGAGTATCTGTGCTTAACAGAGAAGAAGCACAAGGAGGTCATCCACTGAGTTTCCCTAAACACTTCAAAATGGTTCTGATCAAAACTCTTAAAGCTTGGGGTTGTATAAACCCTTACAAACTGTTTGCATAATAGAAGACAGAAATACATTTAACATAGCTACGTAAAATAAAACTAAGGATTGCCTCTTGGCTGCAAGACTGATTCCTCCTCCATTGGAAGCACGACGTCATCAGAGGCTATATGAACTCGGCTGCTCTGGTTCATGGAGATGAGTTTCTGAAGGTCCTCAGCAATCCTTTCAACCTGGCCCTGAACTTCCCGAAGACGACTCTCATTGTCATCAATACGCGAATCTTGGTTGCTGATTTGCTGCAAGGTGTAACTGACTGTATCTTCCATCTTCTTCACCACCTGAGCCATCTCTCTGTTGTCCATTACACTGATAGAAAGCAGCTCATAAAGGTGCCTTAAATTATTCTTAATATCCATGAGACCTGCATTCTCCCCATGCTGTGCCATATCACTAGCTTTTGACCTAAGAGTGATACAAGCAAACTGCTTCTGAATGGAGAGAACAGAACTGGAAGAGGCCATAGAGCTGTTAAAGAAATCACGAAGAACCTGGAGCTCTTTAAGCAAACGAAGCCCACTATCACCACAAGCCAAAGTTCCCACGTCTCCCTTTTTCCACCCAGTGCACCTGCAACCAATGACCAAACTGCTGTCCCAATTTCCTAATGGAGCCGGAGTCGAAACTGAAAGGGAGAAGCAAGAACACGGGGAGAAGGCTGCAAGAGCCACCCTCTCTTTCACCACTGAGCGAATACAGGGAAGGACCTGCCACGGAAGACCATGAAAATGCCCTTCTCCTATACCAGAGATAACATGCAAGAGAAAACTCAGAGCGCCAAACGAACCAGGGCCAAGAAGGGAAGAATAATGTGAAGACATAAGGCGTCCCATAGAATCCATATCGAAATCCGAATTGAAAACTGGAGCGTGCGAGGGAGTGTTAATTAAATCCCCGAAAGGATGGGCCTTTAAAACCAGAGGAAACGAGAGGGGCGGTTGCCAGCGAAGGGACCACGTGGCAGCGGGAGTAGAGGGGGTAGGACGGGGCCATAAAGGAGATGTGACGGCGAAGGAAGAGGCTGCGGAGGACGAGCGGGAGGGATAAGGCTTGAAAAATGAAGGGGAAGAGGAGGGGAGGAAAGAATAAGAGGGGGGGCCAAGTGATCCCAAAAGGAGGGGGAATAGAGAAGAAAAAAGAATGAGAGAGGAGGGATAAGGAGGAGCGAGCGAGAAAGGGGGGAGAAAAGAAAGGGGACAAAGACTCTGTTTTCCATGGAATTGGGCATTGAAGGGCCGGAAGGGGGGCTTCCAGCGCCACCAGTTAAGGGATAGATTTGTGAATAGGGCGATTTCCATTCTGTCAATACTGCCCTTGCGGGAGAGAAGCTCCCCCATTTGCCAGACTGTCAGCTGCCGAATTGTTGTGCTAGAGGATGTGATATGCTTCATAGTCGTTGGACATAAGGAGCTTTGCTTTTTCATAAAGTCGCCGACATTTGATGGCTCCCTCATTGTATCCATTGATTAATTTATAAATGACATGCCTAGAGTCCCCAATGATCAAGGCCTTGCGAATTTTATTTTCCTTAAGAATGTGGAGGCTCTGAATAAAAGCCAACCACTCAGCTTCATTGTTGGACCTGATGCCGAGCCCCCAAGCGAATGTATGTTCTACATGTCCTCCGAGATTCAGCAGAATCCCCCCCGCACCTGCCTCCCCAGACCATGCCACTATCATTAATGACCTTAGTGTCACTAATTTTGTATACTTGTTAGATCCACTAGTTATGAAAGATTTAAATTTGAAATATTAATATTCATTTAAAAATAAAAGGCTTTCTGAGTCACAATTTTTTTCATTCCTTCAAGATCTTCAATTAAAAAAGCCTTTGAAAATTTAAATTTGAAATATTAATATTCATTTAAAAATAAAAAGCTTTCCCAGTCACAATTTTTTCATTCCTTCAAGATCTTCCATTAAAGAAGCCCTTGAGAGTTTTCCTACAAATTATAAAAAACCAAAACCATTGTATTTCTTTTGTTATTACTAGTAAATCCATTGTATTTCTTTTTTTACTTGTATAATAAAGGGGCATCAAATAGCTAAGTGAGAATTACTCTCTTCACTATTTCTATAGAGCAAACACATGTGAAACAAGGGGCTAAAACTTGTGTCCTTTAAGATAGTTTCTTAGTCATAACTTTATTTTATAAGGATAATTACATATGTATAGTTGATTTTTTGGAGTTTTCTCTTTCTAAATTTTAGACCCCCATCACTTAGGTTATTGTCTCTCCTATTTTCTTAGAACTTTGAAGTCCAACCTGGCTATATATACTTACCTTAGTCTTATTTATTATTCATTGACCAGCTCAAAAAAAACCTTATCTATGATCCTTATATTGCATTTCTTCATCTCAATGAGTAATAGTTCCATAGAATAGATTTTCACCTTCCAATCCTAATGCTACTATAGTAAACCAACCCTTATGATAGATATATTTAGTTTTCCTACCTAGAACTTGATTCAAAATAATTTATCGCTAATTTTTCAATTATTGTACCAATTCATTATTTAGGAAGACATTATTACCACATCCCAAAAGAACATCCATTTTGATACAAAATTCCTTTGTGAATGTGAGAATGAACCTACCATGTTAAATACTCACCGATGATTAGGAATACTAAGGTTAGTTCCTTTGAATGATTCAAAACATTTTTAATGTTCTTTTTATATATCTATATCTAATCTAGGAGAGAACCTTAAGATAGGTATTTCTTCATAACTAGATTTTCCAGTTAATATCCCTACTTATGAGATTCCAACGGATTTTTCTACCAATCTGAGCTAAGATGTTGAACATGTTTAAGAAACCAACTATATTTATGTTTTTGCTGACCCAAATTTTATTATTTACAAGATCATAAACCTGATTATATGAAATTCTCTTCTGGAAAAAAAGAAAAAAAAGTGTAGCAAGTTTTCCAAATTCTCTTGAGCATCCCCTTATTGAAGTGTGATGGAAAGAATGCTAGAAAATTGATATTTCCTCCAATATTAATTTTATTGCTCTCAATATCCCACCCCTTGACAACCACCTATTACACAGGAAGTTGATATTCCTTTGAATATTCCTTTCAACTCTTCATAAAACTCATTTATGGCTTTTTTGTAAGTAACCATTTGGTTTTAGTTTGAAGCCTACATATTTGAGCATGAAAACTAAGTCCAAGTTTGTAAACGGGAAAATAAGTCCACATCTTGTTGTGAATTGTTACTCATAACATTCAATATCATTGAAGTCTTATCATAATTAATTTCCATGCATGTAGCTTAACTATCCTTCAAGTTATGACCTTTAACTAGGGTATTTTTCTAGGAGACTAGACTATTTGTATTGAAAAATTACACATGCGGACATATAGGTGAATATTCAATAATAAAAAAATATAATATTATTAAATATGGTATTTTTTTATTTTATTTTAGCAATCCAATAATATCTCATGTAAAAATGTGCAAATTTTTAGGCTAATTGGTAATATGTATTTCTAAAATGACAAAAAATGGCCAATTGAGATATTTTTTCCCTTTAAAAATACCCTTTGTTCAACAATGGTTCCATTTGAATACAATGAGATCAAGTTGGTAGTGACCCTAGACTATGATATGGAAACTAGAGAGAACTTGAAATCAAGGGATTGCAAATTTATCCACAACATTGATTGTGTCAAATTTAGATATGAAGTATATTGAGGCAAATTCATCTACTATCCAAATCCATAGGAAATTGATAACATAAAATGATGGAGTTCATTGGTAGAAAAAATATCCCTTTATACAAGTCCCATTACCTGAAAGGATCAATGTTCCTAAATATCAAGACAATGATTACTTGTTCGAAGATTTTAATTTTTTTTATCCAATAAAAGGAATATGCAAAAGGAATGCATAATTGTGACATACATGGGGTTACTATATATTTCCTTCATCGTATGCCAGATGAGGAAACATTTAGTAAATGGTGTTTTTTTGAAGTGGGAACAAAAAGGTATCTCATTGAGTTCATATTGGGGATCACATTATAAATATGTTTTCCTTTTGTTTAATATTGAATATGTAGCTTGACATGTTCTTGAGTATGGAACTTGGATTATAGAAGGTTCTTTGTCTTATGTATAGTCCTGGTGATTTGAATTTACTCCAAAAGGTCAAGAACAAGATCACTAACTTCTATAGTTAGACTTCCATGTGTTGCCCGTAGATTTCAGACCCTTTGTGGATTTGTTTGATGCATGGTTTAGGAAATTTTTTATTTCATATGGTGAATGTAACTCTTTTTGGACCAATTTAGGAGTATGAGTTGAGGTTGACTTGAAGAAGAATCCTCCTTAATCTATTTCAGTAATGATAATAACTAGAGTACTCAAACATAACGCACACTATCTAAACTTTTTGAATGTGTTCTTTTCTTTACAGAAACACGATAATCTCATTCGAGACTATCCTCCCAAGAATCCTCATTTAAGGCCTAGCATTTCCACTGTGATGGTAAAACTTGAACATCAATGTCTCTAAATGAAAAGGTTGGATCCTCGGTTAGGTTTGGTTAGAGGGAAAGGAAGGTGACACTAATCTTCTTGCTAGAGGTTTAATTCCTCCTCTAGTGAATGATTCTAGTATCAAATGTGATGTTAAATATATTGTGGATGTCAGTAAGGAAGTGCAAAATCCTATTATAGGTTCATCCAAACAATCATCAAAGAGAACCCTTTTAATAAGAACATATAGTTATAAACCCCTTTGACAAGAGCATATGGTAGGTTGTAACAATTGGATCTATGATGAGTTAGGGAATCTATGTGGATGGATTGGTAATTGAAGTCTAACAAGACTAAGGGGGTATCTTCTCCTATTGTTTTGGATAAATATGGCACTTTTTTGAGCCCCTCTATGTGAGTGAAGTCCTTCAAGGAAGTTGTGACCCCATTAGAGTAAATTTCAACTCAAAATGAGCCTTTTAACTCTAATTCAAATTACATGTCATCATGAGTTAGCCAATGAAATTGCTTTAAACTTGAAATACCGTATAGGTCTTAAACACTTTTTTAATATAAATTTGGGGATAGGTATTATAAAAAAAATACTTTTTGTTTGTATTTTCGACATATCTCCTCGTGTTTTTACTAAAATTTTGATCAAGAGAGCACAATGGATGCGGAATTAAATTCCGCATCCATGAGTACCTACTCGGCATACATTTGATGGACCCTGCTACCCTGTAATGACATCATCATCACGTTTTTTCAGGTATTTTTTTTGGGGGGTAGCGGGGTCTGTCAAAAGTATGTCGAGTGGGTACTTGTTGGATGTGGAATTTAATTCCACATCCAATGAGCTCTCCCGATCAAAATTTTAGTAAAAGCACAGGGAGATATGTCAAAAATACAAACAAAAAAGTAGTTTTTTTCTTTTCTTCCTCCAAAATTAATAAATATTATTTTATTTTTTTAACTATTATTTTATTATTTCTTTTAGGAGGCCCATTTTGTGTTGAAATTTCCTCTAATGCATTATCTTGAGAGGGGTGCTTCATCGAATGGGGCTATAAAAGTTAAGAATAAGTTCATCATTTTGGGTAACCCTTAATTCCTTATACGATTCCCTCTTTTTTTGGAATGTCAGGGGGACTACAATCCTAGGTAAAAAAATAAATGTTCGAGTAGTTCTACAGAAGGTGATGCTAGATATAGTGATATATATGGTATAGTTGGAAACCTATGTATATTATTAGCTCAAGATATTGTTTCTAGTATGGAAAGTTTTACAGTTTTTCAGACGCAAAACTCTTGGGGCCATTTTGATGCCCTAAACAATGGTTTTTGGAAAACAAATAGTTCATAAACAACCAAAGGAAGGTTTGTACATCCAAAATGTTTTCTTTTTAACTATACCTTTCCAATGAGATATAGTGTTGGGACATTATAAACCCACTACATACTTAGAATAACAATATTTAATCATTATTGATTAATTTCCTACCTACTAGCCTAAAAATGTTAAGGAAATGTAAGTACAGAAGATGTTCTATTTTGTATTATTATTGTTATTATCCCTTTAGGATATGTTTTTTCTTCGGTTAGGGATGTCATTTATGTAATTGTTCATGTAAAATATTGAGGTAAAGCCTTCATTGTAAGTTAGATCAGTAGTACCCACTAAATTATTATTAAAATGTATGTTTGAGTCATCCAAGGAAAATTGGCCTTGGAAGCAAGGATAAATTATCCCAATTGGGTTATTAATTCCCTCAGTTGATCTATATAAGTAAGAGAGGTGCCTCCCTCATTTGGACAAGTAGAACACTCAAGAAGTTGCACTAGAGAGAGAAGAGACAGTCCATTTAGAGGAGAGGAAGAAGACTAGTCTTGTTATTGGGTCTTACACCGTTCTTGGGTGAATTTTATATAGAGGAATTTTTGTTGGGGTTTTCCCTATGAGGGTTTCCCAGGATAAATCTTTGTGTTCTCTTTTGTTTTGTTGTGCTTTTTACTCTTTCACGGATCCTTTTTTTTGGTATAAAAACTTTTAAATCTTAA
Organism: Pseudotsuga menziesii; assembly: GCA_001517045.1. Taxonomy (NCBI): domain Eukaryota; kingdom Viridiplantae; phylum Streptophyta; class Pinopsida; order Pinales; family Pinaceae; genus Pseudotsuga; species Pseudotsuga menziesii. The sequence continues at coordinate 323,105 of LPNX010595813.1, read as the reverse complement.
CATGGTATCAGAGCTAACCTGAAAGAAGACATTGTGTAGTAGCTTATCCTATTAAAATTGAGCTCACAGGAATCTATGGACCAATACAAAAATTACAGAAGATTCCACAAATAATTTACTCAAAATATAATATGAAACAGTGCAAAAAATGAGTTGCAGTTGCATATGCTTTCATTAATAGAAAAGTAAGATGGATAATTATTACAATGTAATACACTGGCATTAATAGCCAAATGATTCAAATACATGAGAGTAAATTTGAATTGATTGACTCAATTTAACTGCATGGATAACTGGATGTGTCTAAATCACTATCGTAGGTCAAATAGCTAACTCCAATTGTCTAATTCAGTCTCTCAATCAGTTAGAATTAATTAAACTAGTCTAACTGATATGGTAGGTGATAAAAGGTGCCTTCCCACACGCAACCATGAAAATACTGGCATTAACGGAATGTCACTGACTATAACTAAATGTAACTAACTCATAACTAGGCTTTACTAGTCACCAACTGAACTCAACTTAAGGAGGTTGGTGCCGACACTCCTAATGGTTCCTAAATTGTAGGGATTGGTCTAGGGGGTCTCTAAACTGATGCATGCAAGTGCATTCAATGGAAGTTAGCCTCAGTTAGTGTTCCCCGCACTCTATTAACTAGTACATGTGGCCCCATTAGGCCAAGTGGACCCAATGGTACTAGTGACTCAATAATTACTAAATGACCCCTAAGTTAGGATAAATTGACCAGTTTTGACAAGGAAGGATTATCATCCTAACACCCCCCCTGAATGATAACTTCGATAACTGTGGGCCCTAGTAACTAAGACCATAGGTCACCCATTACAGATAAAATGAAAAAAGTAACTGCTTAATACAAACAAGTAAATGGGTAAAAACCTCATGGGAAAAATAATCCCCCTCAACCTAAGCAGGTAGAATCAGGATTCAAGATTTCATATTAAGAGAAAATATTCCTCTTTGAAAAAAGACTTGAGAAAATGTTGTTGCAACCTTCATCTTTGTGCTGTAGCGAAGCAACATGATTGTTCTTTTGTGCAAAAGTATCCTGGGGCCTGACATCTACACTTCTCCATCCAAACTAAATGATTATGTATGGAGGAATCTTCCTCTTTGGAATAATAATGATATGCTCAACTAAATCAGAAATATAGACAGCTGCTGGATGAAAACTGGACCCATGTAGAGCAATTGAAATCAATTGACAAGAGAGGAAACATGCTTGAGAATTCAGACCATATGAAAAACACCCAAACAACTAATATATTGCGGAATTAAAAAACAAAACATGTGAGGTAATATAAGCTGCAATTGTTAGGAGCAAGTGTCCATGTGGATGCAGAATGTCTCCCTCTTTATTAGTTCTATGATGAGATGAGCATGTGATCAAAGGTAGAGAAGCCCTGGGACTGTGGAGAACAAATTCTTGAGCTCCATAATCTGATATATCTTCAGAAAAAACCAATTATTCACAAAATACAATATCAACAACCTCGGAAGAGGAAACTAACATCAAATCCCCAACAACAAATTTGAAGAAGACTTGCAGTACTTGATTTGTTGCACCAAAATTGATGAGACCAACTACAAGCATGACTAAAATCTCTTGGCAGTTAAAATTCAAACCAAATAATATTAGATGATATCAAAATAATATTATATCATATACAAATAATTTCATATCAGATCCAAAAGTGTGGTCCATCGAGATGGTAGATGCACAGTTTTCTCCTTCTTTAAAATTTTGAATATTGGTGCATGCAATCCTGTAGGAATTTGCTGGAAGATCTAGATCAAGGAGAGTGAATGGATTACTCTTACAACATGATATTTTTTCAAAATATGCAATGTATTACTTATATTCAAACCAAAAAATACATTAGAGGGAGAGAAATCAAAGTCCTCTTCACTTTTAGAAGCAATCACTGGAAACTTTTGCACAAAATTTAAAGGAGATCCACTAGAGAATGTTTGCATAGAAGTGACACATAGTTTTTCTTCAATATCAGATATTTGAATTTCTTCTTATGGATCATCCATATGAGAATATGGGTTATCAAAGATCTCATAAACTTCTAGAGCAGTAGGAGAAGGAGTCACTAGAAGGAGAATTTCTTCAATTCGAATTGAGCGCATTGAAGATTATGCTTCTTCATCTTGAACAACTTCATCAGAGAGTGTAGAGGAAAATAATTTTGATTAATAACTCTTGTGGTGCAGGGTGTGATCTCCAAATTTCTATTATGATCCTCATTGTGCTTGCCAAAGGTTCTATCCAATTTTGTCCAAAGATCCTTTGGGTATTTAGTAGAACCAATAAGGTAGTGCAAATCTTGGAGAAAGGGACAGACATACTGTTCCAAAAGATATATCACTATCATTTAGCCAATCATTCTCATTCTCAGAAGACTCTTTACCAAGTACAATAGACACCTCATAGAGATCTTGTCTCTTTAGGGATGAGATCATCTTCAACTTCCATTCTGGATATCTTGTGGATGGAGTAAGAAGAGGAACTGATAATTTCAAATCCATATGACGGTCTACTTGCAATTACACAAAAAAAACAAAGTAAGGTAGAAAAACCTACACTTTTGGAGTTTGCATAAAACCTGGCTTAGGATATCAAGCAAGATTGATCAACAAGGTTGGGGTTTGAGGAATTATGTGGTAAACTCTCTGCTTCTGGTGCAGAGATGGAATTTTTTGAGTTTTTTTGCTCAAATTGCTTCATAGATCCATCATGAAATACATAGAAGAAGAATTTCCTTGTCTTGTCGAGGCTCTGATACCATATTAAATTGAGCTCACGGGAATCTATGAACCAAGGAAAAACTCACAAATAGATCTCACAAACAATTTACTCGGAATTGACATGAAACAGTGCAACAAATGGGTTGCATCTGTATAATGCTTTCATTAATAAAAAAGTAGATGGATAATTATTATAATGCAATACAATGGCATTAATAGCCAAAAAATTCAAATACATGAGAGGAAATTCGAATTGATTGACTCAATCTTACTGCATGGATAACTGGATGTGTCTAAATCACTATCGGAGCTTAACTAGCTAACTCCATTTGTCTAATTCAGTCTCTCAATCAGTTAGAATCAGTTAAACTAGTTTAACTGATGTGGTAGGTAAGAAAAGTCAGCTTCCCACATGCAACCATGCAAATAATGGCGCTAACTGAATGTAATTGACTGTAACTAAATGTAACTAACTCATAACTAGGCTTGTCTAGTCACCAACTGAACTCAACTAAAGGAGGTTGGTGACATCATTCCTAGTGGCTCCTAAATTGTAGGGACTGGTCTAGGAGGCACCTAAAATTATGTGTGCAAGTACATTTAGTTGGAGTTAACCTCAATCAGTGTTACCCACACTCTAGTAACTGGTACATGTGGCCCCATTAGGACAAGTGGACCCAATCGTACTAGTGACTCAATAATGACTAAATGACTCCTAAGTTAGGCTAAATTGACCAGTTTCGACAAGGGAGGATTATAATATTAACACATACAACAATTCAACAAGCTAGGTTTTACTATTCCAGATACCTTCCCCCACATATCTACTGAAAAATAAGGTCCACTCAACTCATGCTAGGAGGGCGCATCTTTCTATCGAAGCAATTTTTCATTCTAAGGATTTTCATTTTTTAAACTAACACTACTGCTTGGAGAAACTAGGGCATCATATTTTTCAGGGCTCTATCTTCACACTTCAAAAAAGAAAGATATAGTCTAGCTCTCCTTGGGGAGGAGAATCTTTTCGTCCTCTCAGATCCACAAGTGATCACGGTTGGAAAATTACAATAGATAAAATTTGAGGTCTAAAATTGGACTCCTAAGGAAAATAATAAAATAATAGTTAAAATAATATAATAATAGTTATTAATTTTGGAGGAAGAATGAAAAAAACTACTTTTTTGTGTTCATATTTTCGACACATCTCCCTGTGTTTTTACTCCAATTATGAGTGGGAGAGCTCGTTGGATGCGGAATTTAATTCTGCATCCAATGAGTACCCACACTACATACTTTTGACAAATCCAGAAATACCCGAAAAAACATGATGATGATGTCATCATCACATTTTTTCAGGTATTTCTTGTTTTTGGGGTAGAAGGGTCCATCAAAAGTATGCATTGTGGGTAATCGTTGGATTCAAAATTAAATTCCGCATCCAACGAGCTCTCCTGCTTGAAATTTGAGTAAAAACACATGGAGATATGTCGAAAATACGAACAATAAAATAGTTTTCTTTTATGACAAATATGTCAATTCAACCATTATGGTTGACTCATTTTATTGAAATTATATTGGTTCTTGAATTCCAACTCACAAAATTTATTGTCGGTGCATTTTCTTATAAGGCCCATTTTAGACCCCAAATTTCCTCTAATGGGGTTTCCTAGCCAAACCCTAGGTCATCCTGAAGCTGGTTTCAGACACGTTCTAGAAAATGTCCTCAAACTGGTAAGTACTATCTCCTATATTTCCATTTTAGGTTCTCTTTCTTTAAATATGACAAGCAATAGCAAGCTTGATGAAATTATTGAGGGAGAAGATAACTTCAGACATGGAAGTATAGAATCATTCTCAGTCTTCAAGAACATGACCTATATGAATTTATTAAGGAAGATGTCAAGGAACTAGAAGGAGAAGAGACAAAGGCCAAACACAAAAGGGATATGATAAAAGTGAAAAGGATCATATATAACTCTATCAAGGATAAGTTGATCTCCCATGTATCTTCAAAGAACACTCCTAAAGAAATGTTTGATGCACTAACTAGTATGTTTGAAGGTAAGAACATCAACAAAAGAATGACCTTGAGGAACCAACTCAAGGGTTTGAAGATACAGAAGAGATAAACTATACAATCATATTTCTCTAGAGTATCTCAGATCAAAAAACAATTGGAAGCCATTGGTGATATGGTTGAAGAAGAAGAAGTGGTGATGACCACTCTGACTGGTCTCCCTAGAGAATTGGATTCCTTCACTAGTGTAATATGTGCTAGAAGAAAAATAACCATATTTAGAAAACTTTGGGAGGAATGTGTACAAGAAGAAGGAAGGATGATCAATAGAGAAGAGAAGATAAATAACAATGAACCTCTAGCTACACAAACCAAGAAGGGAAGATTCAAAAGGAAGAGTTAAGGTTCATATACCAGAAGATCACCTAACACCAGGAAGAAATACAGAAGGGATTACACATATTTTGAATGTTACTCATGCCATAATATGGGAAACATTGCTAGATACTATCCTCTTAACAAAGATCAATATAAGAAGAATCAAAAGTACCATTCCCATGCAACTAAAGAGAATGAATTAGACAAGGAAATGATCACATAGAATGACAACTCTAGTGAAGAGTATTACCTAATTTCAGCGCTCATAGGAGAAATCACTCATGGAAGTGACACTTGGCTTATAGAAAGTGGTGCTTCCAAACATATGACAGGACATAAGTATTCACTCTCTTGTCTTTCCCAAAAGACTATTCTCACAAGATACAACTTGGAGATGACTATTAGTACCCCATCAAAGGAATGGGAGAAGCTTCCTACAAATTAAGATCTGGAAAGCTCATGAAGATGAAAGAAGTCTTATATGTTCCAGGTTTAAAAAAGAATCTTCTTTTCATTCAGTTCAACTATGCTATCTCTAGTTCAGTTCTGCTATCTCTAGGGAACATATCAACTTATTTTGCTCCATTTTTCACATAGTTCTGCTTCGACACATCGAACCTTATTCACACAGTTTTCAACTATTACATTCGTATGATTCTTTTTTTCACATACGAGCATCTTTATCCAGGATTTTAGGGAAGAAAAATATCTTCCATGAGGTCCTTAGAAATATTTTCACTTTGTCTCACTATATGAGGTTATTGTATCGACAACAAAATTAGTACTGTATCCCTCCAAAATACTATGTACCCAAAAATCAATAGCCCTCAACAAAGGGTTTCTTACACTTTTTAGTCATTGATTCAACTAAGGATTCCACTCCCTCGTTCTGCTCCTTGAAAGTTTGTTTGCTGGGTTTCCAACCTATATGACCACTCATTCAACACAATCGAAAATTAGGAAAAGAAAATCTCATGAATATCCGTGTAGAGGTATCGGCCCAACCACCTTGTTGGGTTCCACCAAGATCCTTTACTCTCTTCTCGCATGAACTCGAACGCTTTGAAATCCACCTAATATTGGATTTCAAGCTTCTTCGGATGCCATAACATATCCCTCACCGAAATGATTCAGGTCCCAACAACATAACCATTTGTTGGACTTCGGGCATCTCTTTGACCCAGGTTTAGTCTCTTTTCTCTTGCACACAACAAATCCCAAGATATTGGTCTGATAGAGAAAATCCCAGTTGGCAGCACCTATGACGTGGATGCAGTATCACCCGAGATATCTTTCTATGGGTAACTTCCACAACTAAATTTTTTGCTAAAATCTTTGCTAAATGGCTGCAACTCCACTAAATTTCTCCGCTAAACGGCTAAAACTTAGCTAAATTTCTTCGTTGCTCATGATCAAACAACCTTAACAAAAAACCCATGCTAGATAAAAATACATTGATTCATGTCTCGATTTTAGGGAATATGGAAAATAATATCGATAATATGGGGCATGGGTTTTGTGTGTAACGACCTCGGTTACCTGACTCGCGAGAAAATTGCCAAACAAATCTATGGTTTGAGATTTATAGCTGGCTCTCCAAATGTGTAATTTCAAGATTTGTAGTTACGGTCGTGTCTCAAATTAGACAATTTGTTGAAACATATTCCAAGTTGGGAATTCGGTTCCTTAGCCTTATGAAGGATTTTTATGTATAAGTATGTAATCAATCTCATGAGAGGGGGAGATGAGAGAAAGTAATGTTATGCTGTAGAATTTGATCCAGACTCTGTTGTAATAATTTTATTCTGATAATACATGCTGCTAGTTTCGTAATTTTGGAGTTGTAAACCTTCATTGTTGAGACCTAGCTCTGCTCAGTGGAGGAAGGGCCCTCTTCCCTAAGCTGATGTCAGTAGTGTTGATTGTGAGTGTGTGAATTTGTTTATCATTTAGTTCTTTCTTTTCATTCATTAGATTTGTCATAGTTGTTTTCTTGTCAATTCATTTTAATAGATCGTTGTCCAAGATAGCACTTCTTTTAGATTTATGTAATTAGATCTTGCTTTATAAGAGTTCATTTTGTTTGAAGAGTGATTATATTTACAGTGTGGTTTTATGAATAGATTTTAGGTTTGATTTATTTTCAAGAAGGTGTGATATACTTTACAAAGAGTTTCGATTTCATACCAATAGATCAACAATGTCAAGTAGAAATTGTGCTTGCATAGATATTGCATGATAGATTTGAAATAAAAGACTTCCTCAGGTTGACAATTTATGTTTTAGGAATTTTAGTTGTTTGTTTCATTAGAAAATTAGTTTTCCCAATAACACTCAACTGAATCCTGTGGATGGATTATTTATGCTTATTATGCACAGTTATACTGCGACACACCTCTTCATTCATAAATAATATAGTAATAACCCTATTGTAGCATAGATCTACATTCAAATTATAACAATGCAACTAATATATACAAAGTCATTAAAAAACAAATACATAAGCATTCATTCACAAAAGCATATACACATGCGACTTATACACATTCAACATTCACACATATAAGACAGAATTTAACGTGGAAAACCATCCGGGAAAAGCCACAAAGGTGCTCTTCATATGACATAAGAAATATATGGCACCTTTGGTCTGGGCACTAAGCTGCAAACTTTATTCTAGATCTTATTTTCTTATCTAAACAGGCTTCTCTCTCCTTTCATGCTTTGTTATATTATGTCCGTGATCTTTCTCTACTTGACTCTATTACTGATCCGTACACATCCTTGATCGACTTAGTCTCTTCTTCACTTTTGCGCACTCAGCTATAGATTCTTGACTCAATGCACTTAACAAAACTAACAGACAAACTTACAACAATAACTAGAAGCTTAACAAAGACTCAAGAGACTAATAACAAAGAAGAGGCTACAGAGGCTAACGCACATACAGCTGGGGTACATTCTTTTATAGACTCTTAACATACTTTTTACATGTCTCTCTCTCGGTTGACTTCCTCCACTTAGCCAACATTTTTTCTTTCCTATTCTAGAGACACATGTTAGTATACACTAATGACCTGACTTACAAAGATAGCTTCATACGTGCGACTTCCATCAGCTCTACCCGACCTCGTACCCATGATATTCCCAATGTGTCGCTTTCTAGCCGTTGCTTCATTGCACGCCTTTTCACATGGCTCTACTCCATCGCATTCTTTCTTAGACACATCCTTTCCTTCTCGACATGGATTTTCTTCTATTGCGACTTCTTCTTTTGTCATGGATTCTCTTTTGTCACAACTTCTTTCCTTAACCCCTTCCTCTTTATCTCCCACTGTCACACATCATTTTCCTTCTTTTCCTTTATCTTCTCTTCCTTCCTTCTTTCTATTGCTGCCTTTGTCGCAAATACTGTCTCTTCTTTTTCCTTATCTCTTTTCATACTTATGCATAATTCTAAGTGAATTATGCATACCTTTCCCTAGGCCAACAACTAGTCTATCCAAGGCTAGTCTTTTTTATTTACCTCAGAAAACACTAATATTTATAGATAATATTTTCATGTGAAACAACCTTTTAAGGATTTTATATCTTAATCTACCCCATTGATTGATCACTACCAACTTTGGAGTTTATATCCTAACAATCCTCTCCGCATAAGCTGACTCACCCCACACTTCCTATCCTTTCAAAGTAAAATTCAAACATGCATTAGTAATCATTCTACATTCCTTAACAAAATTTAATCTAAATACCATCTCCCAAAATATTTAGTTGTGCTCATAGGTTCCATACACATTTAAAATAGTAAAATATATGTGTAATCTTTTTACAATAAAGTTTTGATTCATAGGCCTAGAAAATCAACAAAATAATTGATTATCATTAAATATGTGTTCCATGCTATAACTAAAACCCTATAAAATCATATTAAATTATTAAATGTAAAATCCAATCCCATATAATGTTTCTATATAAAATCCATGAAGGAAACCACTCTACCCATTGTGTCTTGAAGTAAAATTACATGTATCTTCTCATCCTCAACTAGTCTATCCAAGGCGTTTTTTGCTCTCGCACGAGCTACTGTCGTGCCCCTGCCACGCTACCCTAGGGTTCTCTTCTCATTCTGAGCTACCAGGCCACCTCATGGATGTGCCTGGGGGAGGGCACCCCCCTCCCTCTGCGTCCCCCTCTGATGTAGAAGCTTTTCGCAGATTATTATCGCAGTCTGGGAAGAAGCCGGTGGCCCCTGCCATCCCGAAATTCATCAAGAAACTAGAATCCATACCTGAAATTGATCTCCTAGCAGAACATCCCATCAAGGTTGCTCTGGCCTTGGCAGAGAGAGGACTGATTGGCCAATTCATGGGGCTCTGGCCTTCGGCAAAAACAACGGACAACTGGATCCAGAGGAACTGGAGGCCTCTGATAAAGGACAGTGTCACGTGCTATCCGGTCGGTCGAGGGTTTTTCATCTTCGAATTCATAACAAAAGAGGACCGGGATCTTATATTCAGAAGCGACCTGTACTTCATGGGAACCCAAGGCCTTTATCTTAACAGATGGACACTGGATTTCAATCCTGAAGTTGATGTCCCTAAGGAAGTTCCAGTATGGGTCAGGATTCCTAACCTCCTGGTACACTACTGGAATATCCAAGCCCTGGAAAAAGTGGGGAATGTGCTCGGGAGATATATCGATAAAGAAAAAAACAAAGGACAGTACACTTGCGCCAGGATTTGTGTTGAGGTTGACATTGAAGCAGGGCTCCCTGAAGCAGTTAAGTTAAAAGTAGGAGACTGACACCACTTCCAAAAGCTTGATTATGAACAGTTTCCATTTAAGTGCCGCCTTTTCCATGAGCACGGCCACTTCCAAAGAAACTGCCCGAAAATGCAGGACCCATAAGAGGGAGACGGATGGAAAAGAGTCAAGAAAGGGAAGTCGACCTCCAAAGCCCAAGAAAAAAATACCACAGAGGACATGCAGAAAAACAATACCCCTTCAAGCTCAAATAGATCTCCCCAAGAAGCCACAAAAGAGATGCCAGTGGTGATCCAGAAAGCAAAGGATCCACAAAATGATAGCACCCCTTCTGGGAAAGAACCAGCATCAATAAGCGTGGAAGAGATCCCACCTGGATTACATTCTGGCAATAGAGAGGTAGATTCCCATGCGGATCCATTGGAACCTGGGGAAATACCACTCTCTGATCCAGGTGATTTGAAGGTTGCTTTCCATTCCGAGCCCTCTAGGGGCACAAATGAGGAACCTCTTCTCCTTGAAACGGATCCAGGAGAGGATACGGATGATGGTGACTCTTCAAGCAACCTGCACACCATTCCTTTTAAAAACTCAAGAGGAAGGAAATCCACAAAAAGGAAAAGGGAGGAAGCAGCATATCTGGCTGTACTCGAAGGCTCACAAAAAACCCTGAAAGGAATGCTGAACACCAAATCTAAGAAAGGACCATCCATGGCCCCAAAAGGGGCCAACCCCTCTCCCAATAGTAATTAATGCGGCACATCTCCTGGAATTGCAGAGGTTTAGGATCCGCCTTAAAAGAAGAAGCTTTGAAAGATCTAGTCCGAATATATAAGCCTGAGATTCTGCTATTCCAGGAGACAAAACTGGAGGAAGCCTCTCTCCTCCAAGCTGGGAAATCGTTTTGGAAAAAAGGGCCAGGCATTGCTAACAACTCCAGAGGAGCCTCCAGAGGTATAGCCACCTTTTGGGATACATCCCTCTATGACCTTGAAGCTGAAGATCGCTCCATGCATTGGGTTTTCACAAAGCTAACCCACAAAATCTCTGGCAGAACTATAAGTCTTTTCAATCTTCATGTTCCTGTCCTGAATGCAGAAAAAAAAAGATTGCTGGAATAGCCTTGAATCGTATCTCAACTTGAAGCAGCCTGATAACATCATTATAGCAGGAGATTTGAACATTACCCTAGCTGCCAATGAAAAAAAAGGGGGAACTCCTGTTAGGGACCCAGCAAGGGAATGGGTTGAAGACATCATCCTTGGCTGAGACCTTATCGATATAAATATGGCTAAAGGGAAGTTTACCTGGACCAATAAAAGGATTGGACCTAGCCATATAGCGGCTCTGCTTGATAGATTCCTTATTCAATCTTCCTTCCTCTCCTTTGGCCTCTTAGCCTCTTATAAAATCTTGCCCATTGCACCTCTGATCATAAGCCCATTATGCTGGATCTTACCCTTGATCAAGACCTTGGCCCGATTCCCTTCCGTTTCAGCCATCTATGGATCCAGCAAGAGGACTTCCTGCAAGTTGTTTCTGATTCCTGGAAGACCCATATAAGAGGGTCACCTTCCTTCATCTGGGAAAGGAAATTAAAAAGGCTTAAGCACGATCTGAAAATCTGGGAAAAACTCCTCACCTCCCCCATTTCCAAAAGGAAAAAAGTCCAAGCTGCCCTGGAAGACCATCAATCACAGATGGAAGCTTCTCCTTTGTCGAAAAATCTACTGCATTTAGAGTGGGCCCTCCAGAAAGACTATTTTTCTACCTGCAGATTAGAAGAGGAGTATATGAGGCAAAAGTACAGAATTCTTTGGCTTCAGAGCGGGGATAAAAACACCAAATACTTCCATAAGCAGGCCGAAGCTTGGAAAATTTTTAAAGCTGTCTCAGAAATCAACTTCCAAGGTGCTGTGCTTAAATATTTTGAGGACATAAAGAAAGCTGCCATTTCCACATTTAAAGATTTATTCACAGCCCCAGTTGAAGAACCTCTTGATATCATGTCCAACCCATTTGATCTCATCCCTTTGCTGATCAAACCTGAAGAAAATACCCTTCTCACCACCCCGATCACTATGAGTGAGCTTAAAAAAGCTTTAGAGGCTATGAAGCCAGATAGCGCCCTTGGCCCTGATGGATTCACAGCCAGGTTCTTCTCTTGCTGCTGGTCAATTATAAAGATAGATCTCCCTAAAATGGTCAGGTACTCTCAAGTGATCAACAAGATAGGAGGAAGCACCAATTCCTCCTTCCTTGCATTGATCCTGAAAGAAAAGGACGCTTCCAGCTTCAACTGATTCAGGCCAATTTCTTTATGCAATACCGGGTACAAGATTATTACCAAGATAATAGTTACCAGACTTAAAAGAATTCTTCCTCGGATTATCCCTGAAAACCAAGGCAGCTTCATCAAAGGAAGAAAAATTCTCGATAACATTATCCTTGTCCAAGAAGCCATTCACTCAAGATGTAAGCGGAAGGAGAAAGGTATGATCATTAAACTTGATTTAGCTAATGCTTTTGACCGTGTTAGGTATGATTTCCTGTTTGCAGTGATGTCAAAATTTGGCTTCTCCCCTTCTTTTATAAATTGGGTCAAAGGTTGTGTATGTGGCCCTTGGATAGCCCCTTTGGTCAATGGACGCTATACAAGCTTCTTCCAAGCTTCTAGAGGGCTCAAGCAGGGCTACCCGCTGTCCCCTCTCCTCTACGCCATCCAAGCTTCATTGCTTAGCTTCCAGCTTAACTTTTGCCAAGAAATCCACACGCTGCCTGGGTTAAGAATGGCGAATAATGTCCGGGACATAAACCACGCTCAATTTGCTGATGACACTTTGCTGCTAGGTGGGGAAACTATTCACTCTACTGAACACTTTAAACAAGAACTGGTTCTTTATAAAGAAGTATCTGGCAGCAAAATAAACTTCCAAAAAAGCAAAATCTCCAGTTGAAACTGCTCTACCAGAGAGTTGAGGGATATTTCTAGATTGCTTGGAATGGAAAGCACTCTGGATTGGGATGGCTTCACGTACCTAGGTATCCCCATCAGCAAACCCAATTCCAAAACAGCAAATTGGGAGCCTGTCCTGGAAAAAATCAAAGTCAAAATACAAAACTGGAGCGGCAACTGGCTTAATCCTGTAGGGAAGTTGATCCTTCTTAAATCTGTCCTGAACAGCATGCCAATATATCAGTCTTCAATCTTCCTCACCCCATGCTCAGTCCTCAGCAAGATAGAAAGCTTATTCAGAAAATTTATTTGGGAAGGTGGGAAAGGAAATGAGAAGAAACTCCACCTAGTAAGCTGGGAAAAAATCCAAAAACCGCGGGTTGAAGGAGGGCTGCATGTTAGGAGTTTAGCCTCCCAAAATCTGGCTTTAGGAGCAAAGATGCTATGGCAAATGATCTCAGGAAAATATTGCTGGAGTAAGAAAGTGCTCCGCAAAAAATACTTTCCAGGCTCAAGGAAAAGGTGCCTTGATGCTACTCCTCAGCATAGAAATGGCTCTCCGGTTTTCAAATTATGTATTAAATCTCTAGCTTCCTTCAAAAAGAGGCTCTACTGTATACCAGGAAACGGGAAAACAATAAGAGTGTGGGAAGATTCCATCCTAGGAGACTCCCCTCTAGGGCAATGCCAAGAAGTCAGAAACATCAAACGCTGGCTACTGGATAACGGAGCTACAACGCTGTGGGACCTTTCAGCCTGGGAAAACAGTAATTGGATAGGTTGGAATCTTGGCAATCTGCCACCGAAATTAGAAGCAGAAGCAATAAATCTTACATTCCTCCTTCAAGGAAAATCCCCTTTCAGAGAAGGGGCTAGAGATAAACGTGGGTGGGGCAGCAATTCACGCAATTATTCAGCTTCAGCAGGTTATGAGAATATCCAGTCCATTCCCTATGTCACCCCAAATCCAGCGATCTGGAATTTTGTCTGGTCAAGGTCCTTCATCCCAAAAATTGATTTTTTCTGCTGGACTCTGGCCCATAGAAGTATCCTCACTAGCGAAAATATGAAGAAAAGGGGAATGGAAGGCCCCTCTCGCTGTCCTCTCTGCAAAAAAGAAGAAGAGACGTCCGATCACCTCTTGCTGGGTTGCCCCTTCTCCAAAGAAGTCTGGAAAGAAACTTTGAAGATTAATTCTGATATTACACTCCCAGGCACCATCCATGGCCTTCTATCTGAATGGATGAAGCTCTCCCTGTTCCAGCTATCCAAGAAAGCTTTGCTTCAAACTTCCTAGTGTTGGGCCTCTAAATCCATCCTCTGGAAGATTTGGCTTGAGAGAAACAACCGTATTTTCAGGGATAAAGAAAACCACTCCTCCAAAGTCACCAATCAAGCAAGGGAAATCCTTGGGGAAGCCATTGATCACAAATATGCTCTGAAAGGTATCTCATAGCTCCTCCCGGAGGATTCACAGTGGTTAAACAAGATTGCCCCAAATTTTTAGAGCAAATCCTTGCCTAGTCACTCTAGCACTGCTAATTGGGAAATCCGACTTGAGGAACCTGCCTTCACCAGTTGGAGAGAATCTATAAATGAGGTTTGTCTTTTTTTTGATGGAGCTTCTAAGAACAATCTAGGTCATGCTGGTGGAGGAGGAGTGTTAATCTCAGCCTCTGGAACTATGCTTGGCCGTTATGCCTGGGGTCTAGGCTTTGAGTCAAACAACACAGCTGAATTCTACGGTCTATTGCAAGGGCTAAGGATAGCCTGCTCCAAAGGAATCACTTCTCTAGTGGTCTTCGGCGACTCTAGGATGCTAATCCAAGCCCTTATAAACCAGAAGAGGCCCTCTTAGCTAAAGCTAGCTTTGATCTATCAAAAAATTTGACATTTAAGCCAAAGCTTCCACTCCATCTCTTTCTACCATATCCTCCGGGGGCTGAACTATTTAGCAGACAATGAGGCCAATAAAGGGACCCTCTTGAACAGAGGAATCTTAGAAGTGGATGGACTTGAAAGGAGAAATGATATCCACTGATGTGTGCAGCCCCATGTTCACCAGCTCGAGTTGTTACTTGTCAAGCAGTGTACATCCCTTTTCCCCTCAGTACACTCTGTCTTTCATTCCTGCAGTCTCTGCCAGCAAAACTATGCACAACACCCCCTTGACTCATGATCACCATTACTTACCTTCCTGCTCTACTAGCTACCTTGCTATCGTGATCACTAGCATCCATCTCTCCTCCTCGTCAAATGTCTCTGCAGTGATCCAACGGTGGTTTGCCTCTTTGTGGGCTAATGTCATGTCTTCCAAGCGTTGCTATTGCCCCTCTATCCTTTATCTCCCCCCTCTGAATCGTCTTTGGAGCGAGAGTAAACCTCTTCAGATTCGTTACTGTCAGTTAAGGAGATGCTCGATGAGTTCGAAAATGAGCTTGGTTGCCTCTGAGATGGATCAAATAGGTAAGATCAGAACTAGCATTCATCCTTCCAGGCACGAGAAGAAAGATGGGAACTTCATAATGAAGTCTTCAGGAAGCTATGAGAAGATATATCAGTCTTATAAGAAAATCCAGAAGATCTCAAAGAATATGTTCATTCTAGCATCAAAGGCGTGGCTATCTCCAAGAAGAACTTCGAGAACCTTCTCAATGTGCTGGAGAAGGCGTTCATAAAGTTGCTGGCAAATATGGACACCTGTTTCTTTCCATCTTGGTGCTTATCTTTGCTGTTTACTGTTTATTTTTTGCTCAGATGAGGCTGCGTCCTCCTTGTATTAGCTACTTAGGATTCCTTGAAACTATTTGCTACCATTACCATCAAGCCGTTGAGAAGCAGTGGACTCTTGAGACTAGTCTGACTCAGAATCTTGGATTGACTTTATGTCAAAGCATGCGGTAGCTGCTTTACCGCCTCCCTTCTAATCTACTCCTATGTTTTGGTCCCAAAAAAAAAAACTAGTCTATCCAAGGCTAGTATTTTTGAATTTACCTCCCAAAACACTAATATTTATACACAATATTTTTATGTGCAACAACCTTTCAAGAATTTTATTTCTTAAGCTACCCCATTGATTGTTGGTCACTACAAACTTTATTTTATTTTTTCATCACATTTCCTATGCATGAGATAAAAAAATATTTCTATAAACCTAAGATATAATCGTGTCATTGTTTCCATGTTTTGGTTAAACCCCAAACCCCCTAAAACCTTCAGTGCAAAATATCTAGGGAATACATCATATCATCCTCTAGCACAATCTTCATCACATGAAAGGATCTCTCTCGATATTGAAAACTCTATATCTAGGTTTCTAGAACTAGTCTTCCTACTAATGAACTCCCTTAAAATAATTGAATAGAAAAACCAAGAATACATCCCTTGCTTCTACCCCCACCTAGACCCCTAATATTCTTTTGGTTTCCTAGAATAAGCACTTAGTAGTTTTGGTGCATAGGTTGGAGTCAACGAATTGTTATTTGAAATATTTTTTAGGTAATATAAACAATAAAATGCTTAAGATAATAGGTTGAATGACACTTACCACTATTCCCCAAATCCTCATAAGTGGGTTGAGAAATTTTTGCCTCGTTAGCGATGCCTTGAACTATAGGTGACTCAATGGTTTCTAATATTTGAATTGACATAATTATTTGAACTGAACAAGTCTTATAGATAATGTGAATTGGAGTTTGTATCCTAACAAAGGATTGATCTACAATAATGTTCCCAAAATTTTGAACCTCTTCACCACCTCCCTCTCAATAATCACCACCTTGTACCTTCTTCATAATACCACCATTCTCCTCTAACGGTCTTTGAGTTTGGGCTTTCTCCCTAGATCAATAGGGTTTGTGATCAACTTCTTCCTCAAGAGAAACTTCTTAAATAGTAAAGATAAGTATTCTAGATCTTATTAGAATTTTGAATCAAATTGCTATGGAGATCAGGGTATTTCTTAAATGGTTAGGGGGGAATCAAATAACAAACAATATCAGTTGGATAAGTTGGGAGTAGTTTAATATTTCATTGGAAATGTTGTTACATTGGGAATCAAATATCCTAGATTAAAGAATCTATCCATGGGTACAAAATTTCTTTGGAGGCTTATCCCTAGGAAAGGATTGGTGGAAGACTACATGAACTAAAAAAATACTTGGGAACATCTAATTTATTTTTGTCTTAACAAGGACATTCTAACCTCCGTGGGAGCCTTGTAACTTGGATTCAATCATTCACTAATTCAATATCATATATCATGGGTACATGGAAATGTGAAAACGAATAAAATGTAGGATAACATTATCCATGAAAGAACCTTTATCTAGCATTTTACAATTATCTATAGCAAAAACAGGTTATTAGAAATAATTCTTAATATTGTATATGAAATTTTAGAATTGTGATGAAGAATGCAATTGGTAGGATATTGATAGTTTAACCTTCAGGGTGATCTATTAAACCAAGTTCAACTCCTTTTATCAAATCTCCAAGGAATAGATCCTATCAATGCACAATCAAGAGACAATAAGGGATATAGATTTGATGCTTCATGAGAACAACATGCCTCCACAAGTAACTCCATAGAAGAATATTCAACATCCTAATGGGATCCCCAATAATAATATTTTTTGCATGGTGTTAGTACATGTCAATCTTTTGACTAATAAAACAAAAAATCTTCAAAATATAGGATATACAAGCCTGTTGATATGTCCTTTATGCCTCTGAGCTTAAAAATCCTATATTCGTCCTTTTTGGATAAGGACAAGTGTTGGCAAAAAATTAAGATCAGGGTTCTTGTGCATGAGCCAACAAAAGGGCACCACTAGAGTCTAGTGTGTTAACATTTTCAATCCTTAAGGGGAAGGTCTCAACCAAATGAAAACCACTACTGGCGTAGGATGGGGAATCGTTAATTGTATGGATGTAGTTATGGGGTTTCTAGATCATTCATATCGCAACAACACTTAACACAACATCATTCATTCAAACACTTCACATCATTACTTATTCAAACATATAATCCATTTTAATAGTAAACAAAACCAAACATATCCAAGATAGTCATAACGAAAAATTTAAGGGGCCAACAATACTTTCTTATTATCAAAATGATTTTCATTATAGTAGGTTACATCATGGATCCAAAAACCAGATACATAACTTCCGCTGCATATGCGAATGTCTTTGTCTTCAGCTGGCTTTGGTCTTCTAAAGCTCGAATGCTCTTATGCTCTTTCTTCTCTCTCCCTTATGCGTACCCTCCACTTCCTTTTATATTTGTGGAGCAGATCCAAAATCGGTCCAAAAGTTGTTGTAGTTGTTACCTCTTTTCCACAACTTTCAATTTCTTTTAGCGCTTCCTTCCTTGATCTTCTCTTATTCCACCTATTCTCGTTTTAAAACGAAGAAGCCAACAATACGTGTTGGCTATGGGGTGTGAAGGAGGATGTCACTCTACATAATAGTTATAATATCAAAATATCTTAATGTTTTGTTTAAGTTAACTCAGAGAAGAAAAAATGTTGAAATAAGAATAAAATCGCATACTACACTCAAGAATTCATTCTTTTAATAGTGTGATCTTAAATAATTTCTCATATTAGAAGAAGGATTGAAGATAAAACCACGTTCTCATAAAATATCACGTATACACTGATACTAAAGGTCATGTATACACTCATACTAAAGCCTAATCTAAAAATATTCCCTACAATTACGATAATGTCAATTAAAATACATAAATAAAATTCTTGAAAAATGTAATTTTTTTTTAATGTTTGGTATAACAAAAGTGGATTTATGTAGGTGCATGCTAATAACAGTCATCATTATCACAATGTCTTTATTAATCATAACTTATAACTGGTTAAAAAAACACTATGCATTTACTAATTAGAACTAACCTTTTAAGAAAAAAACATTATAATAATTAAGTATATTATAGTTGACTACTAATATTTATTTTATATTATAATAAAAATATATTAATAAGTCAATGTGGATGTCATGGTGTTTTTATTATTATTATAATAATTCAATTATAATGAAAAACATAATTAGTAACATATTAATTTCCTTCACATTCTAACCTCAAGCAACGCGTTATTGTTTA
This sequence comes from Pseudotsuga menziesii, assembly GCA_001517045.1. Taxonomy (NCBI): domain Eukaryota; kingdom Viridiplantae; phylum Streptophyta; class Pinopsida; order Pinales; family Pinaceae; genus Pseudotsuga; species Pseudotsuga menziesii. The sequence continues at coordinate 304,094 of LPNX010595813.1, read as the reverse complement.
GTTGGCCCTATTCCAGGTCAATTTTCTTACAATTTATTCGATGACGAAAGTTCAAGATAAAGATACCAACCAAGGACAAACATGCTGCGTGTTGACATCAACATTATTATTACGATATTGTTATTTCTGTGTAGATGCATGGAACCAGGTAGAAAGCTCCAATCCCAAGTGATGACCTTTTTTTTTTCATATGGAAATATGTATGGGAAACTCAGCAATACTTCTCTATATTAGTGGATGGTAGAGGTAGTAAACGGCCAACCATCTTGGCAGAAGGCCTAACTCCAAAGGACTCAAAGCAAGGCTCGAACCGGTGACCTCTCCCCAAACCCAAAATGTGTACACACGTCTTACCAATTAAACTAACCCTTAAGGCTATGCAGCAATGACCTTACTCTTAGGCAGAAGCATTATCTTATCCTCCTTTGATATTATAAGGTCCCGGATTCGCTATCCTGAATATTAATTATTAGCTATGCATGAACTATTATTATTCGGTATGCATGAACTATTAGCTATTAAATCTCTCCATGGCCTGTATTTCCAAAATTATCAAACTATAAATGATTATGTTCTCCTGTCTTTTTATGTTATAAGGTTGCTTATTCAGTATCCTGCCTTTGAAATTCTGTGAGTATGGCCAGGATTAAGCGTCTTATGCTTTCAGAATATTTTGATTTATGGGCTCAGCCTGAATTCTGGTTCATATTTGGAGTCGTCATGGTTTTAGCGATGGTGTCCATGACTGTTCTTTCATGCGCTGGTCATGGCGGCGGTGATGAGAAGAAGCGGAGCAGCCACGATCAGACTCCTTCTGTGTACGTTGGCGGCGGAGGCACTGAGCAGAAGAAAGAGAGACAAAGCAGACAAAGAGATGCTTGGTTTGTGGCAGGAGGTGTTGGCGCTGGGATAGCTGTTGCAAGCGGTGCTGTGGTAGTGTCCAAGGCCACCTCTGGTGGCTGTGGCGGATGCGGTGGAGGTGGAGGATGTGGTGGTGGGTGTGGAGGTGGATGACGAAATTAGAGCAGCAAGAACGAAGTGCCACAACGATACATTGATTAACTGATTTCCTTATGGCTCTATCTCATGCAGCATCAGGAATGGAATCACAATTGGATGCTGCAGGGCTTGGAATTCAGTAAATCTAAGAAGTATTAATGGAATTTAGTAAATTTAAGAAGTATTCTTGTCACTAGTATATTTGTGACCGGATCATCTAGATAGAGATGAAATGGTTGAGAAATAGTTATGGAATGGTTAAATTATGAGTTATCTATGTTTAGCTACATGTTATCATAGACATTCTTTTTGTTATCCATTTATGGACTACCAGCATAGATCAATTTAAAAGGGGTAGGGAGTTGGCTAAACTCTAAACCATTTGCACCTTTCAGTGTAAGTTTGGCCCTAATAGGGCAACACTATTTGCTGTTGAAAATGAGATTTTCAGTATTGAAATTGCAATTTTTATTGTAGAAATGGATTCAAGGTCCTCGATTATACAATTCCAATCACTGAAAACTACTATTTGAACAATTTCTGCCCAATTTTAGCTTAAAAACTCACCCGATTTGGGGTGCAAATGGTCGAGAGTTTAGCTTACACCTTTACCAAGCACCTAGAGATATGATTAAATCTCATAAGGTGCAAACCCTTTTTTAGAGTGGAAATGTGTAATCTAATTTTTATGGTTTTAGTTTATCTAATTGATGTTGTTTTATATATATGCAATTCTAAATAAGTTAAATTTAATTTAAGCTTACAAGTTATTTTTAATAATATTTTCTTATTTTCTTATAAAAGACACTTGTCAACTTTAGGATGACCAGGGAAGGAGTTACACATCTGTTCTACTCAGCTGTAGAATGCACCTCTTCTTTTTATCTCGCATTCTTCTAGTTAGCTATCCACTCTTCATCTATGAGTTATCTATGCATTGCTACCATTTATCAACTAGCTTCCTTTTTTATAATTGTTTATTTCCAATTTTGAAAGTCTGGACAATACACTTGTCTTATTCTGGTAAGTACATGAAAAACCTCTATCAACATCTCAAATAAAAACTTCTATCAACATAACTTGCAAATAAAAACGTCTATCAACATAACTTACAATAATTTATATTTACACTTTCCTAAACATTATAGTTAAAATTACTTACCTTAGATATTTTTAAAATACTTTGTGATATTCACTAATTGACATATGCATGTTGTATTGAAGTTATCATAGAGCTATTTCAGATTTGGACTAAAAATGGAATTTTAACAGATCTACCATCCGGATGAAATTATTTCAGATTTATTAGCTGTGAAGGTATAAAAATGGAGTTTTAACATATCTACAATCACATGGATTTATCGAAAAATAATAGGATATGGAAAAATAATAAGATTATTATGGTTTCTTCTATTTATAATGGAGAAAATTTGTGCATACTTGCCCAGCTAGACTTTCCCTAAGAGCAATAAGACATGCTCTGATGCATTACAATATTATAGTGGCGAGTATTTCAGAAGTAGCTTTGGATATTTGGACCCATTAAAAAAGAAACAACGAGCTGATCTATACTTCCAGGGAATTTCAATAGAATGGAGGTTGTAGGGAATTTCTAAGATTGAAGATCGAATAAGATACAATTACTCTAATTTATAGTTATTTATATTTTAGAATATATGGTGTACTAGGGCCTATGTTTTTAGATGGAGATGATCTATTTTTTTTATAAAAAATATTTTCATTGGCAACCTTTGTTGTATAAAGCAATTGGATAATCATTGTGTTGTGGAAAGTATATGTAAGTAGTGCATATTTTACAATGTAAACAATTGCATATCAGATTTATTGTACTTAAGAGGTGTATTTTACAGCTTAGTAAGGAGAGATGTGTAACTTCTTGGGTGCTTATCCTAGAGTATCCTTTATAAAAAATAATAAAATATAATTAAAAATAACTTGTCGACTTAAATTAAATTTAAATTATTTAGAATTACATACATATAAAACAAGATAAATTAAATAAACTAAAATCATAAACATTGGATTACATATTTCCACTTTAAATAAGGGTTTGCACATTGAAAGATTTGATCCTTCTCTGTGCTTGATTTGAGATGTGTCCTCTAACATTCCTATCCTTATTTCAAAAGATAAAAATAAAGACTAATCAGTTAATAAATAAATAAATAAAAATAAAAACATTATTTGAAAAGATGGACTAATCGGTTAATAAATAAAAAGAAAAACAGGTCGAGGTTGAAAGTTACCAATAATTAAATATGAAAATTGAAATTTGGCAAGTTTAAAAAATATCGGCATTGAAGTTACCTCAGTTTTAATTAGTGTTTGAAAAGGTTATGCCACCGTTACCTCAGTTTTAATTCGTTGATCTGATTCTCTATTAAAGTAATAAGTTTCTCTATTAAAATAATAAGTTGAAAATGTGAGATCTTGGAAGCGTAAACTACATTATAAAACAATTGGTTGAAAGATTCTAATTTGTTTGATGAAACAATCATCTTGAAATCCAAAAAACTATGTATTGCGGTTCGTCTCGAGAAAGACAGCTGCTTACACACTTTAGTTGGCTTCCAAAGGCTTTTACTGCTACACGATGTAGGTTGCCACCAACTCCTGTTCAACCAATTTTTGTCCAATTATATAAAAAGATATTTCTTACTCTAAAGATTTAAAATATTTTTTATGGACTGTTACTTGGATAAACTGAACACAACTTTATTGCGACTTACTCACAATATCATATAACCAAATATTAAATAAGACTTGTGTGGAACACTCTCCGTATAAAAACTAGAACTTTTTATGCGGTGAAATAATTATATGGAATCTTTGTGTCTTTCAGTAAACAGTAAATGCAAATAACATTCACTCATATTTATATATCTTGTTGAGGCATAACAAAGAACTATTGTGGCAAATACAAACTTAGAAATTTACCATGATGTTTTACCTTTTAGAGAGCTTCGTGTCTCAACAATTTCACAAAACACAGAAGCTTGAGCTTCAAATTCTTCACATAGTTTTTTCTTCTTCTTCTCTGCACTTCTTTTCTCTGTATCTCTATGTATGTGTATCTATTTGTTCGTCTATCTTGCAGATTCACAATCTTCTTCTTCTGATAAAAAACTTCTACTGACTTACATTAAAGAATGTAATAACTATCTACCTAGAAATTTAGCTTCAACAATTTAATTCGCTTAGCTTATATATGAGAAAGGTGAACTCTTCATCCGGTCAGATTATTTGATAGAAAACTGACCTGCTACAGACTCTAACAGAGTTGGATAATTTGCTATCTGGATGAGCGAGTAATTAATATTGCCAACACTCCCCCTTTATTATGAGCATATCAGAACTTTAAAACAAAAATATTACAAAATGTTTCGGAGCTAAAACTTGATATGTTCATGATAGATTTCATTGTGAAGAACTTGTCACTCCTAAATAAGTTCAAAGATACTGGAATGTATCCCTTGCCAAATGTTTTGTAAAGATGTGTGCAAGCTGATCTTCAGACCTCCAAAATTCTAAACAAATTTCTTTGTTGTTCACCAATTCTCTTATGAAGTGATACGTTGTGTCGATGCATTTGGTTTTCTTGTGAAACACATGATTCTTCGATAAAGCAATGGATGAATTGTTGTTGCAAAAAATGGTTGTTTGTTCTTGCTGGTCTGCGACACGTCTTTTAACATTCTCCTTGTCCAAACTGATTGATATGCAGTGCCTGTTGCTGCAACATATTTTTCTTCTGCTGAAGACATAGTTACCATGTGTTGTTTCTTTGAATCCCATGACACAAAACCTATACCAAAATGAAATGTGTACCTAGATGAGTTTTTCCTATCATCCGTGTTGCCTCCATCGTCATTGTCAGTGTATCCAATGAGTTTAAAATTTTATGAGGTTGAATACATTATGCCAAGGTCCTTTGTACCACTTACATATCTCAAAATTATTTTACATGTTTGCCAATCAGAGTCTTTTGGTGACTCCATGAATCTTGATATGAGACTGACTCCATACATGATGTTTGGTCTCATCATTGTTAAATACATAAGGTTTCCAATGAGCCTTTTAAACAATGTAGGATCTACAGTCGATCCCGCATCATCCTTGCTCAATTTTAAACCTGTTATTACTAGTGTTGGGGATGACTTGCAATTAGACATAGTGAATCTTTTTAAAACTATACTTGCATACTTGTACTGCGATATAAAAATAGCACTTTCAGTATGTTGGACTTCAATGCCCAGAAAAAACTTCATGAGCTCCAAATTAGTCATTTCAAATTCACTTTCCATGACTGTTCTAAATGATTTTATGCCAAAATCACCAGTAAATATTAAATCATCCACATATAGGAAGACAATTAACATATTACCTTTCTCATTTACTTTGCTGTACAACATTGGCTCACTTTCACTTCTTTGAAATCCATTCTCGGTGAGATAGGAATCAATGCAACTGTACCAAGCTCTCGGAGCTTGCTTCAAACCATAGAGTTCATTTTTCATCATGTACTCTTTTTTCTCTTGTCGTGGAAATTCATAGCCTTGTAGATGTTCCCCATATACTTCTTCATCCAGATAACCATTCAGAAATGTTGATTTAACATCCATTTAATAAACCGACCATTTTTTTTGTGCAGCAATGGCCAAAATAGTTCTGACTATATCCATGCGTGCGACTAGTGCGAAGGTTTCATTAAAGTCTATGTCGGGCTGCTGCGTGAACCCTCTTGCGACCATTCTTGCCTTGTACTTCTGCACATTCCCATCAGCATCTTTCTTGGTCTTGTAAATCCATTTGACATTGATTAAATATTTATCTTTTGGTACATCAACCAGTTCCCATGTCTTGTTTTTCTCAACACATTTTATTTTTTCATCCACGGCTTGTGCCCATAATTCATCTTCGACAACTTCCTCAAATGTTAGTGGATCATCTATTTGAGAAAATAATGCAAAGAGAGACAAGAAATTTGGTGTACCAACTTCATATATTTCATGTAGACTTCTTGTCTTCATTGGATCTGTTGATGTGGACCTCGATGAAATGCTTGATGGAGTTTGCTGACCTCTTGGTATGCTAGTCGACGTAGCTTGAGTCATGACTTGTGTCGGCGTCCCTTGTGTTGAACCATGTCACAGTGTCATGGGAGTCGTCAGTGCTGCAATCGATTGACTTACATGTGGTATTTGAACCACTTCCTTCGTCATATCGTCATGCTCGGCATTCAACACAATGTTGACATTCTTCTCGACGATTCCATCTCATGATTTATTCTCGACGAATTGAACATCGCGACTGGTGATTACTTTCTTCGTGACAGGGTCATATAACTTGTATGCTTTTGTGTCTTCAGGATAGCCAACAAAAATACATTTATGTCCCTTCTTGTCTAATTTATTTCTCAGCTCATCTGGAACATGAGCATATGCAACACAAAAAAACGTTTAAATGACAATTACTATGATTCATACATGTCCATGCTTCTTGAGGAACTTTGTTATTCACACCCTTTGTCAGACATCGGCTCATAATGTATACAGTAGTTGCGACTGCTTCAGCCCAATATTCATTTGGAAAATGCTTGGCTGCCATCATGTTGCACGCCATCTCCATAATGGTTCTGTTCTTTCTCTCTGCGACACCATTCTGCTGAGGTGTATACCGCGCAGTGAATTTCTTTTGTATGCCATGGGTTTTGAAAAAAATTAGAAATTCATTTGAAACATTTCACCACCTCTGTCCATCCTTAAGATTTTGATGCAGTGTCAACTCTAGTTCTCCACAAGTCCCTTGAACTGCTGAAAACAACTAAATGCATCAGATTTATGTTTTAGAAAATATACCCATGTTTTTCTTGAGTAGTCATTAATAAAAATAATAAAATAACTACAGCCTCCTATGGATGATGTCTGCATTGAGCCACGAATATCAGAGTGCATGATCTCAAGTGGTGTGCGTTCTCTATATGAATTTTTGACTAAAAAAGTTTCTCTATGTTTCTTTCCAAAAATGCATCCTTCACAAACTTTGTCTGGTTTTTCGATCAATGGAAACCCTTTCACCATATTCTTTGTGTGCAGTAGCTTCATCCCACCAAAATTCAGATGTCCAAATATGAAATGCCATAGCCATGAATCATCCTGAACTTCTGTTTGAAACGCTGCTTGAATTTCAGCGTTGTCATTTTCTTTCTTATCACAGTTCTTGTCTGATTCTTTGTTGTCTACCTTGAATGCAGCTCTTGTATTTGTCTTTTCTTTCATGTCTGGAACTATCCTCAATGGAAACAACTGATTGTTTGTCATTGGTACTTTTTCTATCAGCTGGTTGCTTGGATGTTTGTCTTAATCACATAGTGATTGTCCTCCATGTAGACTTTGTACCCTTTTCATATCAGTTGTCCAATACTCAACAAATTATGTTTCATACCTTCGACATGACAGACATTAGGCATAAAATTTCACTCCCCCTGTTTGGTTAGAATACCAACAGTACCTTTTCCCAAAACAATGGTTTGGACATTATTTGCAAGTGTAACATCAGTTTGAACTGAATTATCTAGACTGGAAAACAGATTTAAATTACCAGTCATATGATTGCTGCATCTTGAGTCTAAATATCATATGTCACAAGGACTTTCTTGTATGGTATTTCATTCGATTGGGGATGCGCATGCCATCAATATTGCGCTCGACGACGTTCTGGTGTTCGTCGACTGGTTCTGGCTTTTCCTTCCTTGGTCATACTGCTTCTTCCTACATTTATATGCATAATGACCAAATTTCTTACAATAATGACATTGAATTTTTTATTTATCAAACTTGTGACAGCTTGGTTGACTGGAGTTTTGATTCTGTCCTCTACCAGCAACATCTATGGGACTACTGCTACGTCCTCCTCTTAGGATTTTTTTTTTCCTTTAGAATTGTCTCTCCCCCTGCCTCTGCCATGACTTATGGATGACTATGTTGTGAATGCACCTTCCAATGATGTATTTGTTCTGTTGATTCTGTGTTCATGATTGATAAGTGAGGCATGGAACTCATCAATGGTAAACACTGACATATCTTTTTTTTCTTCCAAGGTCACAACCAAGGATTCAAATCTTGGGGGAATAATTCTGAGATTTTTTTCAACAGCCCTTTGGTCTTCTATGTTTTCTCCATGAGATTTCAGTTGATTTATCAAACCAACAACTCTAGTATAGAATGAGTCTAATGACTCTGTATATTTCATTGACAGAGATTCCAAATCTCTTCTCATAATTTGCAACTTGGAAGTTTTTACCTTGTTCAAGCCTTGATATGTGGTTTCCAATGTGCCCCATGCCTGTTTAGCGGTAATTTCTACTGCTAATCTTGGGAGTATGATTTCATGCATGGATTGGTGTATGTAGAACATATTTTTTCCATCTTTCTTCCTATGTTCCCTCAGGGCATATTTCTCAGCTTGCATGATATTATTATATGCCGCTTGATCTGCTGGTTCTGTATAATCATTATGGACTATCTCCCAAACATCTTGACATCTGAACAAAGCCTTCATTATTAGAGACCAACACTCATAAATTTTTTCTGTAACTCAATTTTCCTTTATAAGGATGTAGTCATAATTTAATGCTCAATCAATTCATTGATTCAACAGTCAATTAAATTCATTCTTCACTTGTTCAAGTGATTCAATGTCATTATTCTTCTCTCTATTTTCCTTGTGCATGCTTGTGAGAATTATCTTGTAGCTAGATCTTGTCATGTGTTTACACATTGTATTAAGCCTCAATTTATTTATGGTATCAGAGCTGCTATTTCTAAATGGTATCAAAGCTGCTGCAATATTCACACTCATATTATTTGACAAAAGTTGTAAGAGAACAACAAAAGAGAGAGAAAATAGTTGGAATAGCACATGTGAATGGTGCTAATTACTTATCATACTATTATTGTAAATATCGTAGATGTTATAGTACAAATTTATAATACATTGGACAAAATTCGTGAGGATCTGGAAGCCAATGGAATTGTACATGTGTCATGGTGAGAGTTGACCTCAATCCCCCCCTAGGTGGACCAATGGAGCTCCAAATCAGCCTAAAAATTCATGAAACAAGGTGTAAATGTTGGTGAAGTGTGTTGGGGCACTAAAGAGTCCACGGCATGCATGCGTGAGAAGATAAAGGTGAGTGGGAGGGTCAAGGTGGCAATAAATGCTCCTAGTATATCCAAAATAGGAACAATACACCACTAGCGCCCCTAGTCAAACCTGGATCCCCAAAATCAAGGAGGTATCTGCCCAAGGAATTAATGAGGGCGCACATGGGACGGGTTAAACAAACTAGATCTTTTTTGTAGGTGTGAACAAGCCAAAATAACCAGATATCTTGTAGAATCAACCCTCCTAAGTCTAAACCATAGGATATCATTGCATGAAGGAAAATGAAGTTAGCCTAAGGTCAAAAACTATGTACTAAGGATGTATTAATGCTCCAACACCCCCCCTTAATCCAGAATTAGAACAATTTAATAAAAAATGATTTATTAAGGCCTTGGCAACTAAGGCACAAGTCACCTTTTACAAGAATGTTTATTAATCCATATAACCGAGGTAAGGAGGAAAACCTAATGGGAAAAACATCCCCTAAAAAATGGACATGACAGAGATTAAAAAGGGATTCAGTAGGCCCTCTTATTCACTTGAATGAGCTGAAAAAACAACTTCTTGGTGATGGAATTGGTGAAGATATTATGGATGCCAAGATCATGCATTAATGCATCAAAGTGTTATAAACAAAGATCATGTTGAGAGGCCCTTTGATGTTCATCATTTGATGATGGAGGGGAATCATAAGAATGTATTTTTCTGCAAGAAAAATCTGATATAATAGCATAATAAACCATGTAAAATATATCTATGCAAACTCTTTCTCAAATAACATCAAAAGATTCAACAAAATCTGCATTATGTGTAGTTGCCATATCCTGAATAAAACCATGAATCTTTCTCCCAATTTGATGAAGCACCTTCATAAATATGTAACAAATCTCATGAGGCTCTGAAATATCAAAATATATTTCATACAAAATATAAAATATCAGAGGTATGGTGTCTCCATGAGCGAATGGATCCATAGGAAGATGAGAGCGAGCAACTAGATCAAAATTGCAATTGAGCGAACCTAGAAGGTATGAAAACTTGAGATTTGAACCATGGGTGGTGAAAACAAGTCCAGACATATGAAACAGAAGTCCCATGAAGGACAATGATATGTCTTTCCAACCAATTAAATACATACAAGACATAACAACAACATATACAAGAGAAATGGCATTGGAAATTAGGCAATTTTTCTGAATTTCCAACTAGTGAACTTGAGGGTTGTTGTGTCATTTGGTCATGAAATGGTTGGGGAAATGAGTTAATGGCTATCATAGGATGTATATCAGCATGTATATCATCTTAAGAATCAGAATTAGAAATATCTAATTGGATTGGGAAAGGGATTTCAGAAGGCGCATCAAAATCTAGTGAAAAATAACTAGTTTTGAGAGGAAGCTTTGATGAATTGAATTGGGTTTTTTTCAAGGAATGGATGGAGGCTTCAGGTTATGATATATACGAAGGTGAATCAGAAACATAGCTACCAAAAATAGAGAAAATAGAAATGGTTTTTACCCATGCACCCAATGCATGCTCATCCTTACCATTTCCTTGCTTGCGCTCCCATCTTTTTGCAAATTCTGGAAGAGCAATATGGTTCTCCTCAAGGAGATTGGTCATGATGTCCATATTATTTTTGAAGAAAGATTTCTCAAGATATGAAACTTTACAATAATAACATGCGGGTATTTCTCTCTTGTTTCTCCTCCTCCTGGATCTTGAGCTCCCATAAGTAGAACTAGATCTTTCTGAACTTGATTCCTTTTTCTCTTTCTCCTTTTGCATCAAATCTTTCTTCTTGCTCTAGGATTTATTTGATACACCAGAAACAAGGGCTTGATACTTGGATTAGATGATGGTACCCATTTGTATGAGCTTGTCCTACTTTTGAGTCAAAGACTCTATGAAATCTGCTAGTGCAGGCATCTTCCAATTTCTAGCTGTAATCTTGTTTGAGTGGAATGTTGAAACATACACCGAATACTTAGGCCCTAACTTAGAAAGGATGGATAAGATAAGATGATCCTATTTCTTATCTATGCCACATTGTTTTAGCTGAAGTACTAGTGCTTTAAAATTGGTAATGAAGTCTTCAATGGTCTCGTAGTGAGTTGGGCTTAGGGAGATTAGCTCGTTCTCAAGCTGGTGGCCTCTTATTTCATCTGTCTTCCCAAATAGTGACTCAAACTTGACCCAAACTTCATTCGATGTGCCAATACTTTCTATATGAAAGAGAATTTATCTTGAAGTGCTGAGGTAGAGCATGAAGAAGGCCTCATCAAGTCTATTAAAATACTTAGCTTTCTCCACAGCAGAATTTGGCTCGTGTTTAGTTCCCATGGTGACCCAGTAGAGGCCCTTGGACCGCAACTGGATGACCATCTCGACCTTCCATTCAAAATAATTTAATGGAGTAAGCATATCTTGAGTTTTCTCCATCCTATTTTCGCAAACTATGACAGAAAATGATGTTAAACCTGCAACGAAAACACTCAAGTTTTATGGAAACATGCCCTAAACAACAACTCAAACCTCACAAGATTTGTTTGCAGCTCCAACCTGGCTATGATACCATGTGACAATTTTCTTCACAGTGATATCTAGGAGCTAGAGCAATATACACACTTAAATTATTTGACAAAATGTGCAATAGAACAAAAAAAGAGATAGAAAATAACTAGAATAACATATGTGAATGGTGATAATTATTGATCATATTATTATTGTACATCTTGTAGATGTTACAGTACACATTTATAATACATTGGACAAAATTTGTGAGGCTCTAGAATCCAATTGGAGTTGTACATGTGTCATGGTGAGAGTTGACCTCAATCCCCCCTAGGTGGACCAATGGAGCTCCAAATCAGCCTAAAGAGTCACGAACCAAGGTGTGAACATTGGTGAAGTGTGTCGGGGCATTAAAGAGTCCAAGGCATGTGTGGGTGAGAAGATAGAGGTGAGTGGGATGCTCAAGGTGCCAATAAATGCTCCTAGGAGAGCCAAAATAGGAAAAATGCACCACTAGCACCCCTAGTCAAACCTGGATCCATGAAATCAAGGAGGTATCTCCCCAAGGCATTAATGAGGGTGCACATGGGCTGGGTTGACCAAAATAGAGAGCTATTGTAGGTGTGAGCAGGCCAAAATAACTAGATATCTTACAGAATCAACTCTCCTAAGTCTAAACCATAGGATATCATTGCATGAAGGAAAATGAAGTTAGCCTAAGGTCAAAACTATGTACTAAGGATGTATCACTTCTCCAACAATCTTCATGTTGGTAGGTGAAAACAAATTCTGACAAAATTGGTTGTTAAGCTAGCTCATCCACCGTTTCCAGGTCCTCTTACCTTTGTGGTTGGTAGTTGAGAAGATAACTACGGAATTAAATGAGCGAAGGATTCTTGATGAAGTCATTCTCTCCACCGAAAGAAAACAAAGGATCGAGACTCCTCATACTTGGTTTATGTTTGATTGGTACTAAAATCTTCTTGAAACTAGTTTGCAAAAGGGGTGGTGAGAATGTATGTTAACGCTGTAGAATATGACAGTAGTGTAAGAGCAGCTTGTATATTTTGCACATAGTGGAGATGTAAATAATTTTGGAAGTATTCATGTCCAAATCTAGAGTTTTTGCTTAAATATACAATGTATTTCTGCATATGTTGTATTTTATGAATTCTCTATAGATTTCCCTGTGCGCTCATATTCTTGTTCTGTTTAAGCATTGTGTATTTGTTTTTGAAGAAAGAAGTAATTTTATTATTCTAGATCTGTTGTCCATATTCCAAAAATCTACAGGTGGAGAATTGGTTGTGGCTGAAATAGGGGACTGAAGGAATTTGTTAACAGGTTTGTGGTACAAATATTCAGACGTTAGTTTCTCTATTCTTAACAACTAGTATCAGATCCAAACCCTCTTGCAGAAGAAGTTGGCCATTAGAGGTTGTCTAGTGTGCATTTGATCTACCTGTAATCCTGGGAGATTCGATGGAGGCCAAAATTGGAGAATGGGAGTTTTCAGTAGTTATATTTGAAGCAACATGGAAAATACAACTATGACTGACATGGAGAAGCTAAATGGGACTAATTTTTATCTATGGAAAGCACAGATGGAGGAAATACAAATCTTAAAAGATCAAAATTTTCCCATTAAAGGAGCAACAAGTAAATCTTCATCAATGACAGATGAAGAATGTAACAAGCTTGACAGAAATTCCATTTTGTTGTAATCACACAGATCACATAGGGTTATCAATAATACACATAAAGAAACATATAGCATACAAAGACAAGAGACAAGAATAGATGGTAGATTAGCAGATTATATTATAGAATCACATGAGGGTCCATACATGTACCAAACTAAACCAAGTTCTCAATTGGCTCAACATCCTAACATATATGATTTACAAAATGATTATGAGTAACTACTTGTCGGTTCGGGCAACCGACATGACCTTTAGAGGTCGACCTAATCTCTGATTAGTTGACTGACTCGACTAGTTGGCTCACCGACTAGCTCCTCCAACATCTCCCCTAGGAACAAAATCTTTCTTCGTCCTGAAGAAACATGGAAGGTACTCAAAAATCTACTTTCTAGAGTCGTTACTACATGTTTCTTTGTCATCACGGGCTGTGTAAACGTATGGACGATCGTTTCTGAACACAGAGTTCTACAATATCATATGCTTTGATGGCTAATTGGTTTTGAAACTCTGTCCAGCTGCATAGAGCATTTTGGATATCGATGGTCAGGGTTGTGAGGCTTGAAAGAGTCAACAGCTTCTTGTGAATCAAACAGTTTGTGATGTTTTCCAAGTCATGTCCCAACGACTGAGCTTTTTCATCTGTTGTATCTAACAATCGTTTCATCCGTGGGAAGATCTTATCGAGTGTGTTGATGCTTGGGAGTGCTTGGTTTGTCCATTGATGTGCTTGTTTCTCTAACTTTTCCAGTTTTGTTGTTTCTAATATGACCTGGTCCTTGATTTTAATTCTCATGGTGTCATCTAGACCTTATGGTTTTTCTAACTTCTAAATGTGCTCACGGGTTTGTAGAGTCTGCTAGAATACCTGTCCATAATAGGTGTACCAACTTCGTAGGACTTCTTTTGTGGTGACAGACTCTTCTAAGTGGTCCTTCAATACCTTGTGTTCCTTAAAAAATGTTGTGTACCATTGCCTTAGTAGTACATAAGTTTCGTCCTTTTGTTCATCTTTCTTATTCTACAGCTGTGTCTGTAGGTTCGACACAACACTTTTGAATAGTTGGTATACTCTTTCCAATGGTTTGTCGGTGTCTGTCTCAGCTGTCTCTGGTATCACTGTTTGTGTCAAAGCCCTACATTTAGTCAAGCATTTGACTTGTTCTATTTTCATTTTATCGATTCTTTCTTGTTTTGTTCGATTTCTTGTTGATGTTTCCTTGGTGAGTGCTTCCAGGAGTCTATCCAACTCTCCATCTTTCAGCTTTGGTGTTTCGATTGCAAAAGTTGACCCCAATTGATGAAGGTGGATAGATATCAATGTTTGTTGTTTCTGCTATTCTTATTTTTTCTTTCTCTCTTTTCTCTTGCTTTTATGCTTAGACTTATGGACCACTTCTGATCCTGTCAATACTGATGTTGGTTGCTACTGTGTTGTTTGGTGTTCTTCAGTCGATGGATTCTTAGTCAACTGAACTTGGGCTGTTGTGGGATTATCTTGTTGGGATTCTGGGATGGGGTTTATGGTTGTTTATGCTTCTAGTGGTGGTGAAGATGGCGGTTCTGGATTATGATGAGACTTTGGCTCTGGAGGTGGTGGTGATGGTGAATGGTCTGGAGTTAGAGGGGTGGTTGGAAGATTTGTTGGTATGGATTCTTTGACTTCTGTTTATAGGTTGACAGGATTGTCAATTCCTTCATCCTCCATGAGGTTGTCGATTTCGGCATATAATGCTGCTTGATTACCTTTGAGGGCCAGTAGTCCTCTCCCTGCCTCATTGACTAGATGATTTTGGAAGGTTGGTGTAAGTGATGAGGTGTGGTTGGCGACTACGGTGGATGTCGGGTCGGGGTTGTGAGTGTATGATGATTTGAGAAATCCTATGACTAATGGTGGTGATCAAGTTTGTGGAATGAGGCTTTGTCGGGTGGACCTCAACTCGAAAATTTTGTGGGTGGTGTTGATCTGCTGGGCTTTACGTTATACATTTGGCAAGTTATTGATAAATTGTTGAAGTTCAACATCTTTATCAATATTTTCCTTAAGGGTTCCAGGGATAATATCATTATAGCTTGGTGATATGGCCATGGTTGACTCTATTGTTATCTTATTCGGAGAAGGTCTCAGTGAGTCTGGTGTTAGATCGATAGAATCTATTACAGGTGGGGTAGCAGTTCTTACCTTCTTCAGTCTGCCTTGTTTTGCTCTTGACTCAACAAACTGTTTGAATTGGGTCTCAAATTATACCTTGTTTTTCTCAACATCCTCCATGATGTTGGAAGTAATAGCCGAAAGTTTGTCCTCATCTTCTGACTCCTCTGATAAGATACGTTTGCGCTTCCCTTTTCCCTTAGTTCTTTTCTTTTTCCTTGAGGTTTCTATTTCTTTATCTATTTTCTTCAAATTTTCTTTTGTCATACCATATTCTAGGTTATATGATGGCCTATATTCCTCTATCTGTTCTCTTCCTTCCTCCTATTTTTGAGTTGGGACAATAATGTTTTTCCCCGTCGGTGTGACTAATTGTTGTTCAGTCGATGCATTTTCAATTTTGAGAGGTTTTTGCCCCTCTTTCAGAGTATCCCCCGATGTGAAAGTACTAATATGAAGGCTAAATTCATAGTCTTCCTCCTTTTCCTGGTCAGTAAATGGCTCTATGATATCTTTATTATTTTGGGTTTGCAGCCTCCAGTATGGCAATGTCAGTTTTGGTCTGCCTGACCAACTCTGTAAAGATCTCCTGGAATCTTGGATAGTAGTCAAGTGGCTTCGCCTTTGTTGTAGACCCTTCTTGATTCCATAGTGTTGTATGGTCTATTTCTAGTTGAATGTGTGTTGTAGGAGGCAAACATCTTCAGATGTTTTGAGGAACCCTCCATCTAGCTATTTGAATTTTCAGGTTTTGAAACTAGTGTTCCAGGAATACTTTTCCTTTTGTCTGTTCTAATGGGGTTCTAGACATGGAAAATGGCTTAAATCACCACATATGAAACCTGGTTGTCTCCAACAAGTCTTTATGCTTGACCGAACATAGGTGGTACATAGCTATCCATATTAAAAGTGACGGGAATCTGATCATTGCACCTGGTTCCTGGCACTTCTTGCAATTGGATTTGAGTATGTCGCCCATGTATTAGGCCCAACAATATACCTTCCTTGTGCTTGCTATGCATTTGAATTCCTCCAGCATATCAAGTTTTATGTCACAACCGCGTCCTATGATAGTTAGACCAGTGGACACAATTTTGGTCACCATTTTGGGTGTGGTGACTTGAACCTGCCCGATTATTATCCATTTTGAATTATTCCATGTCGGTGTTCCTGTCAATATTTCGCCTAATCCTTCCTTGATACCTATAGGAATAGGATCGCCTTGGTTGGATAGCACAGTGAGTCTATAAATGGTTTCAGCCAATATTTCTACCGGTGTGTCGAAGTAAAACTTCCCATTGTGGTACCAGCTGATTATGAATTTGACGATGGTTTCCTTCGTTCCTCCAAATCTTGCTATGATCGATGCATTCATAAAGATCATAATTGTGCTATGATTTACCTTCTCCACTTCCTCTATCATTCTTGACTGGCCATGATCGATGCATTCATAAAGATCATAATTGTGCTATGATTTACCTTCTCCACTTCCTCTATCATTCTTGACTGGCCCTAGTAAGCCCATTCTTTGATTTCTATCGAGTGTTTTGCCCATGAACCTTCCTGCACTTCCGTGTTTTTAATGTTCTTTAATCATTTTACTAGTGGACTTACAGCAGATTCCAGTTCTTTTATTTTGGCTTTCATGGATCTGGTTTGATTTGGGGAAATTTTGTCAATTATCTGTTTGGCTCTCTTGGCAGTTGGTTTGCTCAATGGGGTCTGGTAATTTTGTTGCTCCAGATATTGATGAAACAATATGTGATTTTTGACTAGTGGAGTATTTATAGGAGGAGCAGATGGTGATCTTGTCGAAGGTGTTATTAATGGTGGATTTGATGGTGAAGGACGCTCTAATAATGGTTGAGTTAATATGTTATGGTTTCAGTGCTCCCTCTGACTATAGTCATGATGAGTTGATTTGACATTTTGATCCTCTTGTCAATGATGGAGGTATGGTCGATCTGTGGTATGTCGGTGTTAAAAGTGTCGATTATTTTCGAATGGCCTACTACGCCTATCGAAGTTCATTTTGATTGTTCCTGATACTTTTTGGGGTTTTAGTTTTTTTATATTTATAGTTTTTTGTAACAGTTATAGAACAATTTTTCTCTTTTTTTTTGTTTTAGTTTTGGTACAATTTTAGGTGGGCACCATTTACCAGCTTCCGAACTACTATGCCCTGTAATGTTCTCAGTTGAACTGATCCATTGGAATTGATTTCTTCGATAATATATGGTCCCATCCATTCTGTGTGTAACTATTTTGGTTTTCCTTTCACTCGATTGTTGTATAATAATGCAAGGTATCCAACCGACAAATTCTTATTTTCAATGTTTCGTTCATGCCAAGCCGTTTGTTGTTGTTTCTGAACTTCTTGGTGTTGTATAGCAAGGATTCGGTGTTCTTCTAGTGTGGCTAATTGTATTAGTCTATCCTTTCTTGCTTCTTCAACATTTATATGTAAGATGTCAGTTATTACCAGTGTCTACTGTCGAAAATGTAAAGGGATGACTGCTTCTTGGTCATAGACTAGTCAAAAGGGTGTTTGGTTAGTCGAGCATTTATATTTTGTTTGATATGCCCATAATATCGCAGGGATTTTCTCATCCCAATCATCTTTGTATGTATTGCATATTTTTGTTAGACCTCTTGTCAGTGTTTTGTTGAATGCTTCTATTGCTCCATTCGACTGAGGGTGATAGGTTGTGCTTTGTCGATGGTTAATTTTGAATTGTTGTGTCAATAATATAATTTTTTTATTGATGAAGTGTGAGCCTTGGTCACTAATTAAGGTTATAGGACAACTAAACCTAGTGAGAATGTTTTCATATATGAATTTAACAGCTTCCTCACTAGAAAAAGTGTCGAAAGGTTATTCTTTCTGCCCATTTAGTGACATATTCGACTGTTGTTATAATATATCTTGCACCTATCCTTTTTGTTGGGACTGGAAATGGACCTATAAATTCGATAGCCAAGATTTCGAATGTGAGGCTTGGGTTTACTGATATTAAAGGCATTTCTGTACTAGGTAGTGGTCAACCCATCCATTGGCATCGATCACATTTGCTCACAAACATTTTACAGTCTTTGTATAGTGTCGGCCACCATAGACCTGATTATTGGATTTTCTTTGTAGTTGTATTCGACTGAAAGTTTCCTCCTGCTGGTCCATGGTGTGCTTCACTCATAATGTCTTCTCGTTCATGTTCTAACACACACCAACAAAGAACTTCATCTGGACTGATTTTATATAAAATTCCATTAATAAGGCTAGATGGTGCAGCTTTCATGGCTAAAATTTGTTTCTTTTTTGTGCTCATCCCATCTGGTGCTTGACCATTCTCAAAAAATTGAGTTATTTCTTCCAACTCTGCAGGAACAACTTCTATTTGGAATAGATGTACATGTGGCAGATCATCTTCTTTTCCCGTCGGCTCCTCCCTTGTGTCGATTCTTGACAAGTGGCCGAGCCCGGCATTCAATCGTCCTGGTCGAACTACTACTTCAAATTCAAATTCTTGGAATAGTAATAGCCAATGACAGATTCTCTGGTGGTGCAAAGGTTTACTAACAAGGTATTTAATTCTTGATGATATGTATAGAATATGAAGGGGTTAGCTAGTAGGTAGTGTCGATAGTTATGAAGAGAAAAGACCATCTCTAATGCCTCCCTTTCTGTCATGGAGTAGTTGTGTTCAGCTTTGTTTAATTTTCTACTACTGCATATGATTGGGTAATCCATGCTGTCTTCACCAAGTTGTGTCAATATTGTTCCTATTGTTAATCCTGAAGCATCAATGTGCACATGAAATTTGATAGACCAGTTCGAGAATCAAAGAATAGGTGCTTCGACTAGTTTTCTTTTCAATGTGTCGAAGTACATATCACATTTTTCTGTCCAGTTAAACTCTTGATCTTCCATTAACAATTCTTCCAAAGGGTATGTCATGTCAGAGTAGTGTCGAATGAATTTTTTATAGTATCCTGTATGTCCTAATAGTACTCTGACCTGTTTTGGGTTCACTGGCGGTTTTAAGTCGAGGATAATTTTTATCTTTCCAAAGTCGTCTTTGATACCTTCCTTGCATACAATATGCCCTAATAAGATTCCTATAGGGGTTAAGAATATGCATTTATTTATCTTGAGAGATAATTGAATTTGTTGACAACGTTCCAGCATAAGCCTCAACCATTTACAATGGTCTTTCAGCATCGAGTAGATCATCCAGTCGTCGAAGTATACTGCCATTTTTTTGTAGATGTATTCTTTAAATGTCTTGAAAACTATCCTTGAAAACATAGCGAGTGCATTCTTGAGACCAAATGGCATGACTTTGTAGGAAAATGAACCAAATTCACATACGAAGGTTGTCTTTTTATGATCTTATTTGGCTATTGGTACCTCATTATAGCCTAAAAATCCATCCGTGAATGAATAGCATTCATGTCCCACGACTTCGTTTAGGATTTCATCAGCGTATGGAGTCGGGAATGGATTTGTTAAGGTAACGTTGTTTAATTCACAAGAATCGACATAGATTCAAAGTTTTTTTGGGTCATGTTTTTTCGGTTGGATGACCATTGGGCTTGCCCATTCCGACTGGTCGATGGGGTAAATTATTTTGGATATAAGAATATTGTCAATCTTCTTTTTTACTATTTCTTTGTATTTATGTGCAACCTTATAAGGTATTTTCTTGATAGGTCGGGCATCAGGTTTGATGTCTATATTCATTTCTCCCATTTCTGCTACTAATCCTTCCAAGTCTTTGTAGTCTCGTGCAAATAAATCTTAAAATTCTTTTAATAGGTCGACAATTTCTCTGGTTTGTTCTTCACTCCAGTAGTCACCAATCTTGCCATTTTCGGTCTATTATCATTAGAGATGTCGATTTATTTGGTTTTTACTTTTGCATCCATCCATTCTGGTGCTTTACTTTCATTAATCAGTTGAGTACATTCTTTGAACTATGAAAATGTTACTAGAAATTCTGCTGCTGCCATTCGGTCGGTGTCATTTTTGTCAATCGACTATATTTTGAATATCGTTTTAACTCGTTTGGTTGTTTCTGGGTGGTTGGCCTTCCATTGAAAACTCCTCCCATCTGTGTGTTCATTTTCTAATTGGAGTCTTGTTGACTGTGGTATTTTGGTGGACCGAATATTATAGCATGTTATATTTGGTTGGCTTCTATTTTGTGTTGATTTTTTAGTAGTCGATTGTATAAAAGTTTTTATCGGTTTTGTAGCTTCGATTGGTTTTGTGTCTTCCGGTATAAAGATAAATTCTATAATGAAATTTTCTCTAAGTTCGTTCTATAATAATTTTTTTGCCTCATGCTTCTTCCATTTTATACCACTTGTTAGGTAAGTGATCTAGTGTCTAGGGAAACATGTGTGGCCATATACATTCATCTTTGTAACCAAGTCTTCTCCACTCAGTTTCACATATTCTTATATATGATATTTTGGATCTTGTCCTTGGGTGAAGACAGGTATTTGAGCCTGTTTTGTTAGCTTCATTTCTCCAAATATTTCTACAAAGAAAATTGAAGTTGTTGTCCATGTTTGCAGTCTCTACTAGTGAGTATCCCACCATCGAGCAGCTTGTCCTGTAAACATTTCGACTAGGGTCTGAAGTTGGCCATGTTCACCTAGGTTCTTAGAGACTTGTTCTACATGAAGAGCTGGTGATTCTCTTTCTTTATATCGAAGGATTTTTTTACTATCTGTTTTTATTGGTTCTAATGAGGGTTATTCCCTTGTTCTTTTCTCAAATATTTTTGGAATGGTTAATATAGAAAAGCATTATCAGATTGATTTCTTCTGGATAGAATGAATGGTCCAGCAACCTCATGCTTGTGTTTCATAATTTTCAATCTCCCAATCTTATAATTCCGCATGTGATTTATATCTGATCGAGTCTTGTTTCCCTAGATGAAGTTCACCATAATTATTGGGTTCAGTATAATCTTCATTATTGTGTATTTGGTATAGTTGCCGAATTTCGAATTCTTAATCAATAGGTTTGTTCCAAGTCTCACGTTGGGAAGGATGAATGGGGATAATAACTTTATGTCTATTCCCTTTTAATTATGATTCTTTCTTTGTCTAAGGATATTGATGCTTTCATTTTTCTTCCCCATGGTCAACCTACAAGGGCTGGGAAGGAGCTATATCCTTCCTTAGGGTTAATAATTTTGAAGTCTATCTTATTCGATATGCCTTTTATTTTTGTATCGACATTTCTCCAAACCCCGATTGGTTCGATTAGTCCTTGGTTAGCCAGTTTTAAATATATGCCTAATTCATTCAGTCAGGGTCTACCCAACTGTTCCCATGTATCTCGTGTCATAATATATACTTGTGAAACGAAGTCGAGAACGACTTGTTGAAGATGATATCCTTCAATTTCAAGATCGACAAGTGGCTCAGCATCAATCTTGTCTTTTTAATTCAAACTGCATATATTTTTAGTTTGTTTATCTGTATTATTTTTGTGCTTCATATTATATAATAAGTCAATAAATTGAGACACCAATTTACCATTCTTTATTAAATTGAATATTTGTTCGAGTGTGTTTTGTCGTCTGTCATCGACTTCTTCCTGCATAGAAAATTCCTGAAACATGTTTGATGCGTCATTATATAATTGTTTTTGTGTTGTCAGGTTAGGGTAATCCTTTGTTTCTTTAATTTTTCTTATACTTGGATTATCATTTCCAATTTTTGTCCTTTGTAGAGTTACTATATGTAGGTTTTTTGCATGTATTATATCATGTTTTTGAACACATGACAAGACATTAACGTTTTTATTTTTATTAATCTTGTCGAGCATGGTGGAACAATCCTCTAGTGAGTGATCACCCACACCACAACTAGTACAAAAATTTAGATCAATTCTATCCTTGTATGGATAGTCTGCGTAGTGGTGTCCTTCTTTATAACATGTAAAGCACTGGATAGGTCATCATGGTTGGTTGTCACGATTTCCAGAAAATCGTCCTCGTCCTCCAAATCCTCCACGACGATTGTCGAACCGACACTCGAACCGAAGGCCTCCATATCTTTGATTATTTGGCTCATTTTGATCATTACTCCTTGGAATGTTATCATTATTCTATGCGACTGCATTCGTTTGGTAGATTGCTTGGTAGTTTTGTTGATTCTTTAGGTTCAAGTGGCATTCAGTCGTTGCGTGACTCTTTACCTCACAGATTGCGCACCAAGATGCTTTGTTATTTTTCATGTTATATGGGAAATATTTCGTTGTATGCTCTCCATGTTCTTGGAAGATGTCGTAGAAGCATTTTGTTTGGACAAAATGAACATCTTGTCTACTTATGTCTTGTCGGCAACTATCTTTAGTGTGTCTGACTGTAGAGAAATTTGTGCAATAGACATCCTGATTCTTGAGGTTCAGTTCTCTCAAAGATTTCTACATAATTTCCAACTGTTCTTCTAGCCTAGTATCAATGGGACATGCTAGGAAATCCTCATCCATCTCTACCAGCATAGCTTTGGTAAGTGCGTATTCATATGTTTTAAATGTCTCCAAGCTTATATGTCGTTGGATTTTCTATGATAGGCCTGCAAGAAACCACTGAATTAATAATTGTTCATCTATTACATAGTCTAGTTGGCTCAGACGGTCCTTCCATCGCTTATCATAGTCCCGGATGGACTCTGCTGATTTCTGAGATGTCGTCTTTACCTCTTTTGCTACCAGATGCTTTGAATCTGGGGTTTTAAATAAAGATAAGATTTTTTCTTTAATGTCATATTTGGATGCTCGGGGTGTTCTCTCGATATAATTCATATACCAGGTTAATGCTCTTTTCTGTAAAGCACTTACGAATTGCACCATCTATCGTTCTTCGCTTTTAACTTGATTTTCCTCCCATGTTGACTCACAGACGAACCAGTGCCATCTGGGATCTTTGTCACCCTCATAGAGGGGGATATGTGTTGATCTGTGACCCATGTTGGTGTCAGTGTCTCCTCCAGGACGTGTCAACAGTGGGGGTGGTGGTGGAGGTAGTGGGATACTCTGCGTATCTATTTGTTCCCAGCTATTGTCGTCGAAAATTTCGTTCCCATCGGTCGTTTTTTTTGTTGTCTCTTCTCCCACAAGTAGTCAGTTTGGGTCGACTTCTTCCCTCAATGTCCAACTGCACTGGTGTGCTCATGAATCCAACTAGTCGATGTCTTGTAAAGCTGTGTTTGGCAGGGGGGTGCTCCTTCATGTCCAGGGTAGAGCAAATGAATGCTTCGGTTGGAAGGGTACGCCTAAAGTGTAACCCAATTTCCTTCCTCTGGTCGACGGATCACTAAATGATTGTCATCTTTTACTTCGTCATCTACTTGGTTCCATATACCGAACTCACCAGCTCTTAATCGTAGGTCCTCTTTGACAATGGCCTGCATTCAGGTGCTCGAATTTGTTAGAGACAGAGGTCTTACCTCATAGGGAATGTCTAGGTGGAGAGCTTCTCCCTACTCTATCCATAAATCTTCTTCCACCGGTGATGCTTCTTCGTCTACGCCTTCTTCCTATTGGTCATGACTTGACTGTGGTGAATTTTCTTCATGCTTTGTCACCCTCGAAACCCTTCTTCTTTGGAGCGCTATAGATTGCTCTTGTGCTTCCTCCCTTCTTTTCTGCCTCTTCTCCTTTTCTATCTTTTGTAGGTCCGATGCACCTTTATGAGTCACTCTCCGCTCAATTTCCTTCTTAGGTTGACTTTTCATTGCTAGTGGTGGTATTTTCTTAGACTGACTAGAATCCTTCTACTGTGCCCTTGACACATGACCATCTACCCCCCCCATAGCCTACCTGATGCTTTAGTAAGCTCGGATAGTTCTGTCTATTTGTTTAGAAAGTACTCCTACTCCCTTTCCACAATAAATCTTTCCCAGTTCTTTTATTTTTCCACCCAGTTAGAATTTGGTGGAGGTTCGTGTAGTGGTGGACGACGTTCTATGATATGGTCCACTCCCTTCTCAATCGGGAATTTGAACAAAAGGGTCGATAAGAGCAAAGAAAATGCTTAGTGAAGTCCGTATAAAATTTTCTCTGAATACTTTTGACCGAGACTCTTTCCTCCATAGCTTGTGATCTTTTCAAACCACTCCAACAGGTTTGTTCAACCCCCTCCAATCAGTTTCTCCAGTAACTCTTGGTATTTAGTTTCCTCTGGCTTTTTCATCCAGGAGTTTCTTCAACTACTGAGGCACCAATTCTACAAACTTCTCATGGGTTTCGGTGAAGAATTTTTCCTTCACTTGAGCAATGGTCAATCTGTTTCTTCTCGTGTAGTTTTTGAAGTAATTTGCAATCTTACGCTCCCACCAATTCTTAATCTCTTGCTTTGATATCATCTACATATGGTCATGTCATCCGTATATGTACTACCTGCAACGGAACCGATGTTGTAATCTCATAGATCACATAGGGTTACCAATAATACACATAAAGAATCATATAGCATACAAAGACAAGAGACAAGAATAGATGGTATAACAACAGATTATATTATAGAATCACAGGAGGGTCCATACATGTACCAAACTAAACCAAGTTCTCAATTGGCTCAACAACCTAATATATATGATGTACAAAAAGGTTATGAGTAACTACTTGTCGGTTCGGTAAATAGACACGACCTTTCGAGGTCAACCTAATCTCTGATTAGTCGACTGAATCGACTAGTCGGCTCATCGACTAGCTCCTCCAACACATTGCTACAGTCAATAAATACTTAGTAAATAATGTCTACTTCAATGTGGTTGGAGAGAAGACAACACTAGATCTATGGAAGAAACTACATGATCTGTATGAGAAAAACAAAACCTCAAAAAGGTATTTTTGATGAAGAAGATGTACAATTTGAAGATGAAGGAGGGTGCTTTAGTTGAAGAGCACCTACATGAATTCAACATTATTACCAGTCGGCTTGCCTCTGTTAAAATTGTGTTGCATTATGAAATCAAGCCATCCTATTCATGTGCTCCATGTCAGACTACTAGGAGAATTTTATATTTTCCATAAGAACTTATGCTCTTGCAGGGACCCTGAAGTTTGAATATGTTAACATAAACTTAATGAATGAATAACTGCGACGAAAATCAGTGACAGAAAACTAGGGAGGAGAATATCTCACTATAGCTAATTGTGGAAGGAAAATTGATCGAACTAGGTAAGGGAGTTCCAAGTTAAGGGGTGGATCACAATTAAGAAGAGGCAGAATTACTTGCTATCATTGTGTAAAACTAGGACACATGAAAAGAGAATGCTAGATATAGAAGAAATAACAGAGGGAGTAAAAATCAACTAGCTCAAATAAAAAATCAGCCAACACAAATGAAGGTGAGACCACTGTCGTAGCTTTAGATAGTGATGTTTTATTTACTGTTTCAATGGAATATGAATTCCTATACACCTCTAGAAGTAGCATCGATTGGATTCTAGACTCTTGAGCATCTCACCATGTAACCCCATGCAAAACCAAATTTCTCTCATATGAAGTTGGAGACTATGGTTGATTACATCTAGGAAACAATCATTTTTGTGACACTGTTGGAGTGGGATATGTCCGAATTCAAACAAAGGATGGGCATGATATCCTGTTAAAACAAGCTAGGCATGTTCTAGAGATGCGCATAAGCCTAATCTCAATAGGACAATTGGATGATGAAGGTTGCTCCACTAGCTTTAGAAAGAGTGGCTGGAAAATTATCAAAGGAGCCTTGGTCATGGCTAGAGGATTCAAAACATGGACATTGTAAACATTGAGAGAAACAACAAGAAAATAAAATGTGGTTGTTGTTGCAAAAGAAGAAACCTCACCAGATTTGTGGCATAACCATTTGGGCCACATGAGCGAAAAAGGGACTAAAAGTTCTTGTTGGCAAAAATCTTTTTCCAGGTATGAAATCTTATGAACTTGATCTTTGTGAGAATTGTATATATGATAGGCAATGTAGAGTCTCATTTATGAGAGGAGGCCATGAAAGAAAAAAGAATCTATTGGAACTGGCACACTCCGATGTATTTGGGCCGGCTAATGTTAAGTCTCTAGGAGGAGCTTCATATTTTGTTACTTTCATATATGATGCATCTAGAAACATTTGGGCCTATCCTATGAAGGGAAAAGATGAGGTATTTGAGATATTTCAAAAATTTCATGTTGGTGTTGAAAGAGAGACTAACAAACTGCTCAAGTTCTTAAGGACAGATAATGATGGGGAATATTGCTCCAATGCCTTCAAGGACTATTGAAACAAATTTGGCATAAAGCATGAGAATATTGTCCCCAGTAATCCTCAACAAAATGGTACTGCAGCTCAACAAAATGGTACTGCAGAAAGGATGAATCACACCATCATGGAGAAGGTGAGGAGAATGTTTGTCAAATTCTGGGTTGGAGAAGCATTTTTGGGCAGAAGCAATGATGACATCTTGTTACCTCATCAACTGATCGCCTACAACAGCCTTGGACGATGGCATTCCTGAAGAATTTTGGACTGGTAAGAAGGTAAACTACTCTCACTTGAAATTTTTTGATGTGAAGCATTTGTACACATTCCCAAAGAGAAAAGAACCAAATTAGATAAAAAAATCCATGAAATGTATTTTTCTTGGGTATGCTGATGGTGAATTTGGTTATCGATTGTGGGATCCGGTTAAATGAAAAGTTATTAGAAGCAGGGATGTCATATTCAATTAGTTAAAAATGTTCAATAAGCCTACATGTGATATGGAGGTCAATAAATCGATTGATAGGTTTGTTGAGCAACAAGAAAACACCCCACCATTGCTAGAAAATAATGGATAGCAGGCAGAAAATGGTGGACAACTAGCTGAAGATGATGGACAACCAACTGAAAATTATGGGAATCCAGAAGAAGAAGCCTTGCAGTAGTCACTGCAAGAGATCCAATCATAAAATATACCACCACAACTGTTTTGCAGGTCCACTAGGCCTCATAATCCATCACAAAGGTATCCTCCCTCAAACTATATTTTGTTAACTGATGAAGGTCAACCTCATTGTTTTTAGGAGGCTTGTGATGATGAGCATAAAAAATATTGGAAGAAATTGATTCTTTGTTGGAGAACAAAACATGGGATCTAGTAAAGCTTCTGAAAGGAAGAAAAACTCTTCAAAACAAGTGGGTTTACAAGATCAAGGATGAGGGTGAAGGAAAGAAGGAGAGGTACAAGGCAAGGTTGGTGGTGAAGGGATTTTCCCAAAAAGAAGGTATTGATTTTAATGAAATTTTTTCACATGTTGTTAAAATGTCATCCATTAGAATTATTCTTGGTCTTGTTGCTAGTTTAGATTTAGAGTGTGAAAAACTAGATTTGAAGGTTTCCTCCCTTCATGGAGAATTGGAGGAGGAGATTTATATGGAGCAACTAGAAGGTTTCAAAACAAAAGGCAAATAAAAATCGGTTTGTAAGTTGAAGAAGAGTCTTTATGGGCTAAAACAAACACCTCTCCAATGGTATAAGAGCTTTGATTCATTCATGTTGAAACATGGTTTTAGGAGAATAGAGGTTGATCATTGTGTTTACATTAAAAGGTATGACCAAGAAAGGGTTATCATACTGCTGCTATATGTGGATGACTTGCTAGTTGTTGGGCATGATAAGACTATGATTAACAGGTTGAAGAAGGACGAGGAATTCAATTTGCAATGAAGGATTTGGGCCAAGCACAAAAAATATTGGGAATGAGGATCATACATGACAGAAATAACAAAAGGTTGTGGCTGTCAGAAGAAAGGTATATTGAGAAGGTGCTTAAGTGGCATGTTCAATAGGAACGATGCCAAACCAATGGGAACACCTCTTGCAACCCACTTCAAATTGAGTGTTGATTTGTGCCCTTGTAATGACAAGGAGAAGGAGGAAATGCACAAAATCCCTTATACTTCTGCAATTGAAAGCTTGATGTATGCCATGGTATGTACATGCCTAGGCATTGCACATTCAATGGGAGTAGTGAGTAGATTTCTTGGCAATCTGGGCAAAAAACATTGGCAAGTGGTAAAGTGGATTTTAAAGTACCTCAAAAGTACCAATCATTATTGTTTATTCTTTGGAAATCCTAATATTGTGCATGACGGTTTTATAGATGCAGATATGGCTGGAGATGTGGACACTAGAAATTCCACCACTAGTTACTTGTATACATTTGCAGGTGCAGCGGTGTCTTGGGTATCTAGGCTACAAAAAACTTGTAGCTCTCTCCATAACTGAGGAAGAATACATAGCTGCAACTGAGGATTGCAAAGAGATGTTGTGGATGCAGTGATTCCTAGGAGAGCTGGGAATAAAACAAGACAAGTATGTGCTGCATTTTGACGGTCAGAGTGCCATTCAGTTGGCGAAAAAACCAACATTTCTTTCAAGGACCAAGAACATTGATCTAAGGTACCATTGGATTCGCCAAGGGTTAGAATAAGGGCACTTAAATCTCGAAAAGATGTATACTACTGAGAACCCTACTGATATGCTCACTAAAGTTTTTCCAAGAGACAAGCAAGAGCTTTGTAGAAGCTTGGTCGGCTTGGGAGTAACATGATCCATATTTTTGGATGAATAACCAGAGATTTTCCTTCATTTGATTTAAAGTGGGAGAATGTTGGTAGGTGAAAACAAATTTCGACAAAATTGGGCATTAAGCCAGCTCATCCACCGTTCCCAGCTCCTATTACCTTTGTAACTGGTAGTTGAGAAGATAACTACCGAATTAAATGAGCAGAGGATTCACGATGAAGTCGTTCTCTCCACCAACAACAAATGAAGGATCGAGACTCCTTGTACTTGGTGTATGTTTTATTGGTATTAAAAATCTTCTTGAAACTAGTTTGCAAAAGGGGTGGTGAGAATGTATGTTAACGTTGTAGAATATGACAGTAGTGTACGAGCAGCTTACATATCTTTTGCACAGAGTGCAGATGTAAATAAATTTGGAAGTATTCATGTCAAAATATAGAGTTTTTGCATAAATATGCAATTGTATTTCTGCATGTGTGTATTTTATGAATGCTATGTAGATTTCCCCGTGTGTTCATATTCTTGTTCCGTTTAATCCCCGTGTATTTGTTTTTGAAGAAAGAAGTAATTTTATTATTCCAAATCTATTTAGAAAATTGGTTGTGGCTGAAACAGGGGATTGATGGAAGCTCTTAAAAAAATTGTGGTACAAAGATTCAGATATTAACCGCCATGTTCTTAACACTTTAACACTTCAACCATGTAGGTAAGCATGTATATACAATTTAACTATATAAAATTATTTATAATTATTTTTTCGGTAATACAATGAAAAAAAATTAATAATTCTATCCCTTTTACAATATTTTGAAAGTAGATAATGTGATCAATTAAATTGAAAGGTGTATACATTAAATTAATAATTCTATCCCTTTTACATTATTTTGAAAGTAGATAATGTGATCAATTAAATTGAAAGGTGTATACATTATCATTGATTTCTGGTAAATCAAATTCATGGAGGATTCCTTTTTCCACTCCGTGTGAATTAAATTCAAAATTTAATGATTTTATTGTTTTTTACCACATACAAAAGTAGAGCCAAAAAAGTATAAACTTTGGAAGAAAGTTAATAATCTTTTAATTCACTTTAGTATTGTCTTAGGAGTACATCATCCTATTTATTGGATATATATGCAAATGGTGTGTTAAGAGCATTAATATAGTAAATGATGTGTGAACAACATTAATATATTATTGATTTTTGAATGGCAAGAATCGATTGATCATTAGTTTTGGAAAACAAAGCAGGAAACATTTTAACAAAGTGATGGGAAGGATATGCACCATAAGATGAATGTGGTTTATGCATTGAAGAAAACTCCATCTACTAGTGCAATTAAATTATTTCACATTGTATTTTCACTATTCAATAATTGCAAGGATTTTAATGAAAGAAACTATTGAAACCAAAATAAACATGTGTCAAGTCGAAAATCTGGTGAACATATTAAAATCTAAAAAAATATGTTTTTTAAGTTTCCAATGATGCTAAAGTTCCTTTGATATTCGGCCATTTAATTGTAATGAGATTGTTAGTTATGACGTGAAGTATTTAATCTTCCCCACAAAAAATATCTTGCTCATCGTTTCTTTGCTATCAAATGAGTAATCAATACTCGACTCTTTTTAACAATATAAAAATCATCGAGTATATACCTAAAAAAAATTCTAATATATATCTTAAAAAAAAATTGGATCTTAAACAATGGCGGTCTAGGTATTCATAATTTGACTTCCAACATCTTTCAAAACAAATGGTATAACTAAAAAAAAATGGCTTAGATCATTAAAAATAGCAATTACTTTTTATCTTTAATTTTTATCAACAACTATATTATTAAGATTGATATGTTTTTAATACATCTACAGCTCTATATATATATTATATTGATAATTTGTTTTTCTAAAGAATGTTTTTTTTAACTTATTTTTTATGGCTAAATTTAATTTAATTTTGAGGTGTATGGCTTCATTGCAATGAACGTCTTTATCTAATAGTTTTTAGAGTTGAAGTTAATCTAATAGTTGTAAAATAATTGGATTTAAGTTAATAGTTGTATCTAAAAGTTAATTCAAAAGTTAATATATCAGCAATTACACTTCCACTAAAAGTTGTCATTGAAGTTGAAGTTAAGCTAATAGTTGTATCATTAATGAAATTACCTGAAAGGTATACTTGTGTCATTTTCATCTATAGATGAAAAAGCATATTGAAAAGTACACTCGTGTAGTTTTCATCTATAGTTGAAAAAACATAGATGATAGTCCACCCAAAATTCTAAGATATATAAGCTTAAAAATAAAGCAAATAATTAATAAATTTATATATTTTGAAATATTTGCAGATATTTTTATAACAACTTTCTCTTATAATTTTATACTTAATTAATTATTAACTTAAAAAAAAATTTATAATATTTTTAATAAATTTTATATCTAACTAAAGTTTTAAAAAATTAAATTACTTATCACATAAATTAAAATTTACAATTATGAACCAAACTTATATTAATACTTTTGATTATATATATAAAAGAATAGTACTATCACCTCCTCCTAAAACATAACAAGCTAAGAAGATTTTCCCCTAAAACATAACAAGCTAAGAAGATTTTCCCTCTATAAAGATTAAATCACTTTCCCTTAATGCCACACCCACATTATATTTTTTTTTGTAGAATATACAATATATATGTTAGTATATGCATAAGTTTAGTTTTCAAGTATTTGAGAAAAGTTTAAGTTCATACAATTTCAAGAATTTCAATTAAAGATATGATCTTCCTTATTACATGGTTAAAAAAGCCTTGGTTCTCATAAAACTTAAATCTAAAGTGGCAAGTCTAATAATGAATCACATAGAATGTTTAATCTTAAAAGTCTGAATCACATAAAATGTTTAATCTTAAAAGTCTGATTGTGTGCCCATTTTATGGCAATTATTTGTAGATCAGTCTGCATGTGATTGCATTAAAATAAGTTATATATATAAAAGCATAATAATTATATATTTTTTAAAGAATATATTTAATTATTTATATTAAAATTTTGATTTGGAAATAAAAATGATAAATAAAAATTTATGATTATAAAAAAGATTATATTTTTAAGTATACAAGATTTAGTTAAAAAATAAAAAATAAAAAATAGCTAGAGGTTGAGTTAATTTGTACAAGGTTTAGTCAAACTGGATTTTACAACTGTGATTCAAGTAATATACAGATAGTCTGAAAGTCAAACTCCTAATAAAGTCAGGCTCTAAAGTCCTAATAAATTCCTGTAAACTCATATGATAGCTGCACATAGTGACATAACAATGTGCAGCTCATAACTTAATATAGGTGTCCTATTTCAGAATTTAAAGTTTATTAATAAACTTTTTCTAAGCTGCAAGATGTTTAATTAAACAAGTGTTTTGACTAAATTGATTTTACATAACTGATATAGATAGAACTAGATCGAACTCGCAGTTTATGATAAACTGCAACTTGTTTCATTTAAAAAACATATGATAACAAGTAGCAAGTAGTTAAAACATCAATCCATATTCAGCTATCACAAGTTAAAGAGTTGTATCTCTCTTTTAAGTATAAGCATAAAAACATAAGAAATCTCTACCGTTATCATGTTCAATAATTCA
Source organism: Pseudotsuga menziesii (assembly GCA_001517045.1). Lineage (NCBI taxonomy): Eukaryota > Viridiplantae > Streptophyta > Pinopsida > Pinales > Pinaceae > Pseudotsuga > Pseudotsuga menziesii. The sequence goes on along the minus strand of LPNX010595813.1, from coordinate 271,326 downwards.
TTGTCATATAAGGTAAGAGAAATTGTCTGTTAGGTTTAGGTTTAGTGTCTCTTTTAAGTATAAGTTATAACCATAAAAGCATGAGAAATCTCTACAGTTAGCTTCGTGTTCAATAATTGATTGTCATATATGGTAAGAGATTTGTCTGTTAGGTTTAGGTTTAGTGTCTCTTTTAAGTATAACCATAAAAGCATGAGAAATCTCTACAGTTAGCTTCATGAGAAATCTCTACAGTTAGGTTTAGGTTTAGTGCGCAAAAGCAGGAGAAATCTCTACAGTTATGTTAATGAATGCTTTTGCATGTGGTATATCATTGTTTAAAATAGAAATTTTGTTGATTTAATCCATAATACTTTTGTCTGGTACTTTCTTTTCTTTAACAGTTTAGGGTTCTATGAATTGTGTTATTTGGTATAATATTTGATAATGAATAATTGGATTTCTAGGGTCTCTTCACTTCTATGCAGTGCTGAAATTTAACGTTTTTCCTGTTTTCTACCACCGTTGGTTCTGGTTCTGGAAATTAGGAGCTCTAGATGGTCTATATGATTTTTGTTGTATCGCTCATGTTTGTTAGTTAAAACTCAGTACTTTCAAGTTCATAAAAATATTGGAAACTGACCTCTTGCAGGTGCAAGCACGACTAAATATATATGTTTTAAAGATCTTTGGAAATACTTGTGTCCAATACTTGTTACACAGTCTGAGAAAAGAGTGGTACATATATGCTTTTACTTTTAAGAGCTCTGTTGTTCAAAGCCTTTCAACTGATTTTACTTTTAAGATCTCTGTTGTTCAAAGCCTTTCATATCAACTGATTTGACATCTCATGCATATTTTCAATATTGCATTGTTGAGAAGGGTGGAAAATAGGATTGGGCACTAAATATATATGTTTTTATTAACCTTTGAAAATGCTTGACATACAAATTGAGAAAATATGGGTATATATTGTTAAATTACGTTTAAGAGTTCATGTTGCCAGAAGCCTTTCAACCGAAATTTGACATCTAGATTAATTTTGAGAGGGTGAAAAACAGTGTTGAGAATTAGTTTTTAATAACAATGTAATAATGGATTTTACTAAAAGTTTGGATATTATTAAAAGTTTGTAATGTTGTGTTTAAATAATGTACAAAAAGTTATTGTGATTTATGGGAAAAAAGAGATTGTAATCTCTGTATTCATAATTGAGAAAGAAGAAGAAAAAAATTGTAATTTAAAATAATACAATCTTTGAAGAATTTTTTTTTAAATAACATGATTTAAATAGGTTATAAACCAGAATAATTTAATATAATGTGATTTTGGATAATCAAAACAGGAATATATAGAACTTATTGATGAAGTTTAGTTTATGTTTGTTTTCTAATTATATATGTTAATATTTATTAATATTATTTTACAAAAGAGATAAGGTCAAATTTGATTATCCCAATTTTGGATGGGTTAGTGTTTATAAAAGGAAGCTCTTAGCCTGTTGTGCTTTCTATATCCTACAAGGGGTATAACAATAAAATTCAGTTGATTCACATTATAAATTAGGTCAAACTCAGATTGTAACAAAAAAATTTAGTTCACATTATAAATTAGGTCAAACATAGACTGTAGAATATATTTGTATATAAATATATGCAGAAAAATCTATTATCATAATAATAATTGAGCCATTTCAAAACTTAAGCCATGTAAGGATTTAAGGAATAGGAATTTGTTGTAGTAAATAAACTTTATTTTGAGATTTATCTATTCTCCAACATTTGAAACTAACATTTTTGTTTAAAAAAATGTAATTTAATTAATTGATTTAAATCAAAATTGCAATAAATACATTAACAATCTATAATAATAACATTGATTATTGTAAATAAATGAATATTATATTATGTATCATAGATAGAAGAGGCAAATACCTTTCCTCATTCATCTCTGTATAAGTAATAATGAAATTATATCATGGAATTGTTTCAAAATAGATAGAAGAGGTAAATACATTTTCTCATTCATCATTGTAATTATAGAATTGTTTCAAAATAAGTATAAATATAATGAGGAATGGTCTTATAAATTATATATATTTAGAATTAACATAAATATATTTAAAATTAATATAAATATACACAATATCTTAATTTCAAAATCCATTCTGTAAAATATTGAGAATTACTGTTGATGTTAAATATTAGGTAAGCCTCATTATGATCATGGATGTCCAATAGTATTGTGGGTAAAATAGAATTCCAAATTTCCAATCATATTGAATAACACTTTCATTAGGAATTCTATTATGTTTTAATATATCAGTGTTCAAATAAAAATAAAAATTTATGTTTTAAACCTTTCGCTTTAGTATTTTTGTTGAAGTGGAATAACAACGCATTCGTATGTGTAGCTCATCCCTGATCTGTTGCGCGATTAAGAGAACCAGAGCCATTCTCTCTTTTTAATTCCGATGCCTGCGCTACACTTAATGCCTCTAGGGCTGGGCGTAATGTTCGAGAGAAGCAGATAAAGAAGTTTGAACGTCTTTCAAATTCACACCGTGATCGGACACAGGGCGTCGAAACAAAAAAAATGTGTTCAACCACTCCAAAACCGAACTAGATGGGGACGCGTTAAACATTCTCAAGAAGGGTTTAGGGTTTAGCCATTGCACTGTTCGAGAGAGGCAGATAAAGAAGTTTGAACGTCTTTCAAATTCACAGCGTGATCGGACACAGGGCGTCGAAACAAAAAGAATGTGTTCAACCACTCCAAAACCGAACTAGATGAGGACGCGTTAAACATTCTCAAGAAGGGTTTAGGGTTTAGCCATTGCACTGTTCGAGAGAAGCAGATAAAGAAGTTTGAACGTCTTTCAAATTCACACCGTGATCGGACATAGGGCGTCGAAACAAAAAAAATGTGTTCAACCACTCCAAAACCGAACTAGATGAGGACGCGTTAAACATTCTCAAGAAGGGTTTAGGGTTTAGCCATTGCACAGCGCTCCATTCCCATCGAAGATATCGTGTCTAGGGTTGAAATGGGTGTTAAGACTTGCACGGACAATGTTAAGAACGAAATTCCGCCCTTTCGACATTGTCAAGATCACCTATCTTGATCATGAGGATCTGATCACTAGTTTTGACATGGTCTCTTTGTTTACTAAGATCCTTCTCAAGCATGCAATGGAGGAAAATGGAGGTCCTTAGGAAAGTCACTAAGATAACTAATTTGGTTGAAGTTTTTTTTAGGTACACCTTAGGTTTTCTAGGAGAATTTTATGAGTGACAAGTGGGATTGTTATGGGTTCTCCTCTCTCTTTAGTTGTGGCAAAACACACCATGGAATCATTTGAAACAAAGGCGGTATACTCTTACCCCTTTAAGTTGAAGATGTGGAAAAGGTACATGCTGATGTGTTTTAGCTTCTTGGTAATGAAGAACTAGATAAGTTTGTCCATAATTTGAACAACTAATCTGAACACATCCAGTTCACCATGGAGGTAAAGGTGAAGAATAGTATTTTGTTTCTTGATGTAAGGGTTACTAAGAAGAAGGATGTGACCCTCAATCTAAGAAGGTGTTCAAAAATACCCACCATACGAAACAATATCTTCAATATGTGTCTCCCACCATCACCTAGCCGAGAAGCTTGGTGACATAAATGCATTAGCCATGAGGGCCCTTAGAGTATATGAAATGATCACCTTGATGAGAATGTGAATATCTTGTTTGAAAGTGTTCATGAATAATAGGAATAATGGATCCCAAGTTAGGAAGATCATCCATAAAGTGAACACTAAAATTGGAAATAGAGACACTATAAAAACCTCCTCTCCACTCCTCTCATACATATCTAAATGTAACCAAATAAATAGAATTCTTAGAAAGAATAATATCATTATTTCCTTCAAACCCCTAACACCATTAAAAATATGTTATAGTCCATTAAAGGCCCATACACACTCAACTTTACAAGTTATAGGAGTCATCACAAGTTGTTTGGTTGAACAAGGTGTACCACTAATTAGGCCTTTTATTTCAGATTCTAAATTATGGAGGGACATGATTGAACAATCCATAATATTATTTGTTGTGTCATAATTTGAGGGTTGAGCATTTGATAACACAATTAAAAAAAAAACATGGATGGTGAATGAAACTAACCACTATTTTCTAATCCTCCCCATCGATTCGATGTCCATTTATTATTTGAAATATTCAAAAGATTGATTAAACTTCCTGAAATGATTTTTTTTTTGTTAGTAAGCATAGAACTTTGTATTACTAATAGTACAAAAAAGTTACAGTGAGGCCCGACCAGCGATGGGGCTGCTGGTCCAAGCGAAGCTTTCACACAGAGAGTCTTCCCACAAAAACTGAAGCTCCACAATCTTCACTTCTGGAGAGAAGGAGAACCGAGGACCTGCATTCCCCCCTATACATAATTCAAAAAACCTATAGAACTTGAGTGTAAAAGTAAAGCTCATGAGAACCTATACCGAATAGTAAAAACACAAATATGAAGGGTATGTACAAAACAACCAACGGGACTGAGATAAAGCCCAAATTCGCAAAAAGTAACTAAAAATGACAGAGTCCATTCCTGGACTTGAAATTATCTTGACAACCAAGTAAAAATATGTACATGGAGCTGCCAATCCTTACGGTGGCATTGGGTTCACTAGCGATGGAGGAGGCGCAACGGGGTGTTCTCCAAGTCTACCTTGTAATTCACTGGCTGTTGAATCTAGCATTCAGAAGCCACCAGTTGATTCTTGCTGGCCATTTTTTATAATCGCCACCGCTTCTCTAATTCTCATCGCCATCTCGAGCTTTGCTTGGATTTCCCTTTCCAACAGGATGCTACCCGTCCAGAACGGGCTTGCAATAAGCGGTCTTCCCTAATGGTTTTCATACTTGCCGACCAAATCCTCCTCCTTGATAGCTATCGCCGCTTCCACCCTTGCAGGGTTTTCATCCATATATTGGTCTCCCCAATTGAACAGTAGTGGGGAGGGGCATTTCTCGACCGAGGGGTTACTGTTGGCAAAACCTTCCATCAAGGAATTGCTTACGCTTTGGTCACTCCTCCTCCTCCCGTGATGAGGCATGCTAAAACATGACAAAGAAACCCAATTGACCTTAGGATGAAAGATAGAGACCAGAAAGATCCAGGATTTGGTGGTCCTTTCCCCTTCCTCATGCCTATAAATAGATGAACTGTTGCGCTGGGCAATGGAGCGTTTGATTCTCTGCTTCCTCCTTTGTTTCCAAATCGGGCCTTGGGAAACATCCATCTTACAGCGCATAATTTTCGTGTGCCTGATCCAATCCCCTGCTACGTGCGAGAGATTGGCCATTGAATCCTTAATTAATGGCATTTTGGCGCTCAACCTGATATGAAAATCAGTTGAAGTACCCATACTTGAAATATCCCTACTGGTTAACCAACAGGTACATTCGTTCAGAGTTTCACACATCACGTGAGCCTGAACCAGATCTTAAAGGCATGAACCAAAGCCCAGATCTGCCAGCTCTTCACTCTCTGACCTGCCACCTTCCTCTGCTCGATCTTTCCCATACTCTCCATATGTACTGGAGCCTTCATCAAATCTCGAGTGATTAATGCCAAGTGGAGGATCCGTCACCTCGGCATCCCTCTGACTTGACCAAGAAATATGAATGCCTGCTTTTTCATGTCTCATCACATGGCTTTCCGTTGGGGATCCCGACCTAATGGGTTGGTCGCATGCGATGAGGAGGTTTGCATGTGATGAGGCACGTGATCTAATGATCGCTCACTTGTCTTGTCTCAGGGATTGATTAGGGCTAGCCCCACCATCTTCGCCAGCAGCTACCTCCTCACACTTATCCCACAAATTCTTGTTCCTCTTATCAACGTGGTCTTTTGCATGGAACGATCCTGCGTTTCCCACCCCTTCGTTCGTGAGAATGTCATCCACCTTGTTCCCTGATTTCTTAATGTGTGAAAAACCCAACGCGCTCATGATCTTGAGTCTTTCTCTGAGCGTCGAGATTCGTCCTTCCCACCTCTAGTTACAGGATACCTCGTTAATGGCCGCTCCATGCATTATCCTTTTAGTGAGGTTGATTATCACCATTGAGTACCCCTCAACTATTAACGGTGTTCTCTGGTTTTGAATCACCCAAGTAACTCCATTTATCAGTCCATCAAGCTCTGCCAAGTTATTGGTGCTAGAGCCAAGGTGTCCCGAGTAAAGACTTAGTATTTTTCCATGGGAGTCCCTAATCACTCCTCCAAAACCTGTAGGGTCGAGGTTTCCCTTGGTGGCCCCATCAAAATTCAATTTGAAGGCATGAGTCAGAGGTTTCTACCAGAATTCCACGCTGATCACTTGCAGGACCAACTTGCAGAGGCGCGAATTATTCAGAGGTAATTGATTTATTCCCTAGTATTTTAGAATTTGTTTTCTAGTTGCATCTTCTTCAAGGTCTTCTATCGACCAAGATGTGAGAGTTATGGATTCTTTTATATGTGCATCAAGGTTTGCTCATATTTCTTCCGTCCTGTGATTCCTGTTTTTCAAAGGTTTTTAGGTTACGGGTCTTCCATATCTCCTTGACCACAAATCCTAGGTACAAGTCCCAAATTCTATTCAGAATCATGTTTTTGAATTTTTTTGGGGGCCATTCAGCTATAGTAAGATCAGGTCTCCCTGGGTTCCTAGAATTGATTTTGAACAATCCGCTTCCTCTACCCCAAATCCCAGAAGCTACTGGACATTCATCGAGCAAGTGATTGATCGTTTCATTACTTTTTTCACATAAGCTGCATATCGAAGGACCTGATAAGCCATGTCTTTGAATGTTATCCCACGTTAGGATCCTTCTTTTGAGAACAAGCCAACAAAAGGATGCTATTTTGGGAAACCAATTCCCTCCCCATATTTTCGTCCACTTGGCTTCTTTTTCATGTGTGTATGATTCATTCATAATCCCAATAGCCTCTTTAATGTTGAACCTTCCCAGGTTGGAATAACCCCACCTAATTTTATCATGCCCCTCATGCCATGGAATCCTTTTGAAGTAGAGGTCTATGTAAAAGTTTTCAATGTCCTCCGTTGGTGTCAGACTTTGCCACCACTCTTTACTTTTCCATGTCCTGGAAACCTTGCCAGAGGATTCAAGGTCCTAAAATTCCTTTACCGACTAAATTAGGTGGAGCTGGGGATGCACTTTTAGAATCAAGATATGATTCCGATTTTCCATTCTCTACTCTTGGTTCCATGCCTCACTAGCGAATCTACCGAATTTCAATCTCTACCCTCCCAAAAACTATGTCTTTGAATGAGATTCCAGTTTTCCTGGGCCGCTTTCCATATACTGGACCCTAGTATATTCTTGCCAAATTGTATCAGCATTTGTTTTTCCCATTGATGGGCATATTTGGCATGCCAGAGCTTTGCCCATGGTTCATCTTCATATGTTATCCACTTCCACCAAATTTTCGCTCCCATGGCTTTATTAGAGTCTAGTGGGTCACGCAGGCCTAGACCTCCCACGTTTTTGGGTTTGCAAACCGTTTTCTAGTGAATTAAGGCCCACTTCATGTGGCAGTCATCCCCTCCCCAGAGAAAGTTCCTTTGTAAATTCCTTATTTGCTTAATCACCAATTTTGGAGCTGCTAGAAACGAGAACATGTATAGTGGCATCGTCTGTAGGACAGACTTCACCAAATGAGTCTACTTGGGAAATTTAGGGCTCTGAAAGTCCATAGGCTGAGTTTGTGTTTGAGCTTGTCCAAAAGTTCCTTCCACGAGACTCGTTTGATGGTCGATTCTTCTAGCGGAGCTCCTAAGTATTTGGAAGGTAGCCTGCCCTCCGAGAAGCCTAAAATTCTCAAAATATTCCTTCTCGTTATTTTTGGAGTATTAAAGAAGTACACTTGATATTTGGTCTTATTGATTTCTAGTCCACTGGCCTCCAAAAAGGTGTCCAACCCCTCCTTGATTCCGTGGGCCTATTTAACTGTTGATGGCCTGATGAGCATGGTATTATCAACAAACTTTTGATGAGTTTCCAGTTCCACATCCTCCATGATTGTCAAAACTTTAATCTTGTTTTCTGTTCGAAGGTTCTTGAGCATTCTACCCAAACCTTCCGCAGCTATAATGAACAAAAATGGGGATAAAGGGTCTCCTTGTCTAATACCACGAGAACTTTGGAAGGGTGAAGCAGGCGATCCATTAACCAAAATAGAGAAGAAGGCTAAGGATACCAAATTCATGACCCATCTGGTCCATTGATCTAAGAATTTGAATGCCCTGAGCATACCTGCTAAGAATTCCCATTTTAGTTTGTCTTAAGCTTTAGACAAGTCTAATTTAAGAAGCATACCTGGAATTTTCCCGATTTTGACCAAATGATTTGTTTCATGGATAAGGATGATGCCATCCAATATTTGTCTTCCTTCCACAAACCCCGCTTCCTCTAGAGAGATAATGAGGGGCATCAAAGGGTGAAATCTATTAGCAATGGTTTTAGTAATAATTTTGTAGATGACATTGCATAGAGCTATTGGTCTTAACTTCCCTCGGTATTCAGTTTCGGACTCTTTGGGTATAAGGGTCAGGAAAGTTTCATTTAGCGCTTTCAGGATATTACCTGATTTTCTGGAGTCCTCAACAAGTTCCCATACTTCCTCTTTCAGCCAGTCCCAACATGCGTGGAAAAAAATTGTAGTAAATCCATCAGGTCCAGGTGATTTATCTTTTTCCATCTACTTGACCACTTCCTCGACTTCCTCCATCTCTATAGGTTTCATTAGGAGAATATTGTGTTTTTCTGTAATAACTTGGGGAATATGCCTCAGGATTTCTCTCTGAGAGGCTTCTTAGTCTTTTTCTGGTTCCTCCATGAGGTTAGAGAAAAAGGAATTCACAGTTCACTCCAAATATTCCTTGGATTCAGCAATATGGCCTACTTCAGTTTGCAGTCTTGTTAATTAGTTGCTTTGCTGATGATTTATTACCTATTTATGAAAGAAATTGGTGTTTCTTTCTCCTTCTTGAAGCCATTTAACTTTGGATTTCTGGCTCTAGTATATCTCCTCCTAATGTTCATGCTGGCTGAATTCCTAGAGCAACAAGCATTCCTTCTCTCTGATCTCCGGCGAGAAACCAGACTACATGCCTTGATTTTGAACTTCTTTGATTTTACAATCAAGCTCCACTTTCGCGAGGAAAATATTACCAAATGATTCTTTGTTCCACTTTTTGATGCTTGTTTTAAGTATTTTTAACTTTTGCTGGAACTGGTACATCTTGGTTCCTCTAATTATTAGGATTCCTTCCCACCATTCTTTTATTTGTTCTTGAAAGTTCGGCTGAAGCAGCCATAACTTTTTGAAGCGGAAGGGTCTGCGGAGATTAGGACCCACATTTTCCCATTCTAGCTTGATGGGCCAATGGTTTGAGCTAGCTGAAGGAAGGATGGACACTTTCAATTATCCCCCATTCATTATTACTGACTCCGTGACCAAAAAGCGATCGAGCTAGCATGATATACCTCTATCCCCAGTTCTTTTATTGTTCCAAGTAAAATTTCTGTTATTAGTTCTGACATCAACCAGGTTGAGGTTATTAATCACTTCATTGAAATTTTCAGTTATGGGGTTTAGCTATCGAATCCCCCCTTTTTTTCCTCAAGACTCCTAATCGGGTTGAAGTCTCCTCCTATAATCTAGGGTTTTCCTTTTGTCAAGGTGTCTATCATCCTTAGAGAGTCTAGAAAATTCACTTTCTGCTTCACCTTGGGAGGCATGTACACATTGGTGAGGAAACCCCTAATGTTTGTCCCTATGATGTGGAAGGCAGCAGATAGAGAGTACTAAGTTGCTGAGAATTTGAAGAGGAATAACTTTGTTGGGTTCCATAATATGCCAATACCTCCACCCACCTTATTAGCATCTACTGCTACTATCTCACATCCTTTCCAAGATTCCCCCCCCTATACTTTTTATGTTTGTCTCTGATCATTTTGTTTCCTACAGAAACGCCACTTCTGGCTTCTCCAATTCAATATTTCTCCTTAGAAGACGAGTCTTCAAGGTACTTCTACAACCTCTAATGTTCTAGGATGTGATCAACATTGGAAACCTATTTACTTCTGGGGGATAGGGTTGCATCTATGGTTGGATACTGCCCTAAAGCCACCAGTTGGGCTCCAATCATTTGGATTCTTTGCACATTTCTATGCATGCCTCAGTTTCTTTCTTTGTTTTTTTCTTCCCCTCCAGGTCTTTTAATGATTCCGTCGAGACCTCTAGAGACTTCATTGCTTTGGCTTTAATTATTGCTTTTTCCAACAATGTGACTTGTTGCAGAAAAATCCTTTCAGGGGCCAACTCAAAGCAAGTTGTCTCTAGCCCTACCAAATCTAAATCTCCTATCTCCATATCTTCCTCTCCTATCTCCTGAGTCTTATTAGTGTCTTCCTTTAACGCCTGATTGTCTTCTTGGATCTGGACTTCGGGGTTAGGATCTTTTTCTTGGGATAGCTTGGGAGGATCATTCGTGGTACTAACCTTAGGTGCATCCGCTTCGTTTGGATTCTCTGACTGAGTTTGGCTATTGGTCAGATTGACAGGATTAATTACTTCTTGAGGTTCTTGGAGAACTTCATACCTGTTTTGTGTTTGAACCTTCTTGAATATTTCATGGCCGTAGGATTTCTTGGTTGCTCTTTTCTTATTTTGGACCCTTGTGAATCCCTTTGCTTCTTGATTTTCTTGCTCCTTCATTCCCCCTGGTTTCTTTTTCTATGGAAAATCTCTAAATAGATGTCTGTGTTCATGGCATATTCTGCATCTCAATGGAATTTGTTCATAGTCTATTGCTTGGAACCAATCTTCATCTTCCCATGTGAGATCTATCCCATCCACGAGATCTTTTGAGATATCAAGATATATACAGATCCTAACGTAGGATTTGTATCTTCTTTGTCGAGTCTACTCTAATAATTTTACAAAATTCCCTAGCAAATTCCCAATCTCGGTTAGGATGTCTTCTGCCCAGTATTCTGTAGGGAGGGAATACATTCTAATCCAGACCGGTGCAATTGTAAGGTTCTCGTTGTCTAGATTCAATCTTTATTTCCATGGTCTCAAGAATAGACCCGATGAGTTATAGAATAATGGTCCACTTTCAAATATTTTGGTTCTATCCTCCTCATTAAAGAAGATTACAATGAAGAATCCTTTTGCTCCATGTTGAAGATCATAGTGTCCTTGAGGTTTCCATGTAGTATTAATCCACCATGTGAGGGTCTTCTCCGAGGGCCAAATCCCTACAAACTTCCCTATGAGAGCTCGCTCCTTCATATAATTGATATCTTCTCTGATTCAGGTCGATTTGATTTGTAACTTGGGAATAGTCTTCGATTTGGGAAAACATTGCCCCATTTTTCGGTTCCCTTCCTTAGCCAATCTTTCTTTCACTATTCCACTTGTTCCTTCTCCTAATTTCCCTAATTAGGAGTCAGAGATTGGCCTTTTACCCTTGTCCTTCTCAATTTCCATATTCGCACTTTGAACAGGGGTAAGAGTCCCCCCATCCGCGGGATCATCCATCCGAGGACCAAAGCTACCTGTCTTTAGACTAGGCCAACGCCCCTGTCCTAGCTTGCTGAGTACTTCCGATTGAAACCACCGTCAATTCGTTCCCCCTTACAGATCACCGTATTCACCGCCCTCGGCCTTCTCGCAAACTCCAAGTCGCATAAGCCTCTAAAAGGCATATAATTAATATTGACTTCATCAAACCTCCTGAAATGATTGATTAAACCTCCTCAATCGTTTTGGTTACAATCAATTTCTTATATTGTTTTTGTTTCAATCGATTAATTAGATTTTGGTTTTTCTTGGACTTTTTATAAATGAATGGGCCTAAATATATGAAGATGTTAAAATAGGATATTTTCCTTGTGAGTTTGTTGTTTGTTTGAACCTGCAAGGGACTTCGAAACAACATTTGCAGGTATAGAATGCTTATCCTTCTCTTGACAAATAAGAAGGTGATTTAGCTATTTCTCGCAAGGGGTGAGACTTCAAAATCGTATCTACAAGTAAACAAGCTTGAGACAAATTTCAATATCTACAGCATAGTAGCATAATTGAAGTACGAATACAGATACACATACAATTCGATACAGAAAAAATAAGTAACTAAAAAATCCTATACGAATAAAATACCGGAAGTAAACTTCTTATATATAATATTTTTAATTAAATATACAACAATCTATATATCATTTATATATATTTAAACATATACAATATTTTTAATGAAGTATTAAATATTAACCATTAAATTTTAAACTTAAATTTTTTTTTTTAAAACATTTTGTATAACCAAAATTACTCTTTAGAAAAAAAAAATTATAATGCTAGAGAAAACTCTTAGTTATTAATTCTTTTAAGAAAGTAAATAATATTTACCACTATTTACATTTGGAATTAATTAATTAATGTTTAAATGTTTGTTAGGGTTAATTTTGACTTCGTAATGATGAAGGATATAAGTGGTTTTGGGCACATAGTTTTGATAACCAATAAATCTAGTGTTACTATTATATTTGCATATTTAATTATTTTGGCACATTTCTATTCCTAAATTACAAAGTATGAAATTGAAAAATATTTGTTTTATAGTGTTTAATAATTAAAATTTGACTTTTTAAAAATCAACTTTGAAAATAAACTAGTAACTCTATTACACATAGAGAGAATATTCCAGAAATTTAAATTTGTTCAAAAATTCCTCACACAAAAAACCAATACAACAAAATTATGCTACTAAATTCTATAATACTGTACTGTTGTTGAAGAGCGTAGGGAAGCCAAGTATGCTACTGCATTTCCCATTTTTAAAATGATTTATGTGCAACTTATAGGGATTAGCCCATTTTTTTTAATGTTTATAGTTTCAGGCTATGGCCAAAATTGAACCAATCTGTTCGTTCCATTTCATCAATGTAAAAAGATTCTAAATATCGTATCGTATTTTGCCATAGTTCCAAAACCACATGTTCCCTGTAAGTGAAAACCTTTAAAGAATGGATTCCACATTGTCTATAGCAGCTTTCGATACTAAGATGTCTCTTCTTTCCATAAGCGTTCAAATTTATTTGTCCTTGAAAACCAAAGTATCGTTCCTGTCTCCTTTCTCTTTTTACATGCAATCTGAAATCTTCAAAACTTAATTTTGAAACGAAGTTAAAGTTTTATAAAGAATAAAGTTCAAGTTAAATATTTACATAAATCCATGCTGAAAGAGAGTTATCAGTTCCTTCTTGAAAGAAAATCAAGCATCCAAAACCTACCCATCGCATTCTCGCTCCACCAGACATAATCTTCAGTGCCTGTTCTTAACATGACTGCAATAATGATTAATGAGGTAAATTTATTTATTTTGGTTGATTTTCAAACTTTTATTTGATGTTTTGTCTAAGCTTTGCATCCTCTCACTTTAATGTCAATGTCAAATAACTGGAATGTTTAATTAGTTATATATGCATCTAGCAATGCATAAAGAAAATAATAAATATTGTTCAAATTTTCTTTATGATTTCTTTCCCAATCCTCCAATGCCATGCGCACAATTGAGTTTTAAAACAAACAAATTATTATCACAAAAGACATAAAATTCACTTCATTTTGTTAAATTTCAAGTTCAAGTTTTACACACAATTGGAACAACAACCTCCTAACTTTGGTGAGTTATAGCTTTGAGGAATATCTCAAAATCTGAAGACAGAGAACCTACCCTCTTTATTACTTTATATACCATCATTTCACGGTAGTGTCATTGATTTAGCATGTTGTGTATTCCATTGGATTGATTAATTTTTTTTGGAGTAATACATATTGTTAGATTGTTATATTTCATTTATTAAACTTTTTGATATTAGATAGATATATTCTATTTATTTAACTTTTAGCTGAATGATTTTTTATGTGTTATTTGTTAAATGTTATATTTTTTACTACTTTTTAGTTGAATGATTTGTTGATGTGTTATTTATTAAATGTTTTTTTTTGGTTTTTTTGGGGTTAGGTCATATTTTTTGAAATAGATAAGATGTAATGTAACTATTATTTGGGTAATGTAGGTGATATACATGAAATTAGTGGTTCATACTAATGTTTATATTGATGGTATAAATTTTTTATGTTTTCAAAGTTGTATTTTTTTTGAATTAATAGAATTAAAAAAAAAATTATTTAAATGTTTGTTGGTTTTTTATGGCTGGTGTTTATGTAGATTTTTTTTCTCTATGTGTTTGTGGCGAGGCTGACATCATTTAACATGTTACATGATAAATATTATAGTGTAACGCGTAGGAGTTTTGTTGTGTCAGTTCTGTCCGCATTTTATCATTTCTACATGGTAAATGATGATAATATTTGCGGGTCTAATGATGAGTTTTTTAACGGTTGATCAAATTTATGCGTCAAGTTCTGGACTCTGGGGTGGCAAGAGGCTAGATCCAAGCCATTGTTTGGATATCCTCATAGTGTTATTCCACTTCAATGACGACCCCATAGAATTTTTTTCAAAGTGAGGAATGTTATCGTTTCATTGATATCATTATCATTATCCATCACTTAAAATGTTGGACTACCCATCGCTATCAACAATGTCATTATCTATGTCACATATAAGCTGGTAAAAGTAAGGGAAGTCATAGATATCATGTGTCCACCTCATCATTATATATTTATTGGCATCCCAAGAATTGTCTTGAAAATTCCTATTTATGTTTTTTATTTGGAATGCTATATGCCTACTTTTGCTTTTTTATTTTGAGAGCTAATGCTTTTCATGCTTACTAGGTAGACTTGTAATGTCAATATCACATGGATATATGGATGCCATGTAAGTTTACGTGCCTTTTGTGTTGTTTTAGATTCTTCGTAAAGTAAAGTAAAGGTGTTGGCATTTCTTCGAGTTCTATGCTAGGTTAGGTGTATGTCTTTTGTGGAATCTTTTTTGATCCAGACGGAGATTGGTGGCCACCCACCTATTCCACTGGCTCAAAACAATTGTCCATTGTGGTAGTTTCCTAGTTATTTTTCTGCAATTTTTCGAGTCCTAAACTTTCGAGGCCATTTTGAGGCCCTAAACGACATTTTTTTTGGAGATTCAGGGCCAAATGGTTTCCATTGGAATGCATTTGGCTGACCAAAAGTTGTAAAGCTTAGACAGACCTTTCCAATGAGCTATCGAACGCCCAAATCGGAGATCGTATACAAAAGTTATGACCCCGGGAAGTTGACTGTTCAACTTACCACCTTGGGGCCGCAAACTTTATGACGGTTCATCTTCTAGGGTTATGTTTTGGAATTTTGGGGTTCTCACCTCATTCTTAATATAAATAGGCCCCTTTGGCCTCATTTTGTATTCAGCTTGGAACGAATGAGCATAGCAACCACATCTCTTCTCAGAGATAGCTACCACCATTCTAGCAATTGTATTACAGTCTGTTCTATTTCCACCATTTAATAGAATATGTGTTTACTGTATCTTTACTATCTTTGAAAAATGTCTGTTATTATGATTCTGTATATGTTCTTTCATTTCGTTCACGCATAAATATGGATCAGTGGTATCAGAGCAATCTGCTCTTTGATTGTTTCTCGGTGCATGTCCCCGACAAGGTCTGAGTATAGAGAGTTTGGTCTCGAACTAGTTTCACTTGATCATTCTCACCGTCCTAAATGACCTCCCATGGCGAAAAACAAAAGAGAGATAACAGAGCAGGAGATCCTATCAAGTCGCTGCTCGAGGAAGCCCTCGACCAATAGAGGAACGAGATGATGGATAGTTTCACCCAAATCCTTCGGTGAATGCCGGCAACGGCAAGTGCATCTTCAATAAGCAACCAGTTTGGGGATGCAACTCCCTTCAAGGTACAAGTTAACTATGATATTCCTTTATTCGAAGGAAACATTGATGCAAATGCCCTGGATAATTGGATGAATGTTCTAGAAGGGTATTTCTCTGTCCACAATTTTTTCGACAGAGAAAAGATCACCTTTGCGCTCCTTAAGGTAGTCCCCCATGTCCAAAATTGGTGGGGTACTTATTGTGAGCAAAACTCATCAGATGAGTCTGGAATGTTTGAAACAAATCCCACTTGGGCCTCTTTCATAGATGCCATCAGGGAACAATATTACCTTATGGGAAACTATGATGGCCAGTACACAAAATGGACCATTCTGCGTCAAGAAAGGGACCAGACGGTGTCGGAGTACACCAACAAATTTCATACCCTGCAGACAAAGCTAAGTATCAAAGACTCCAAGCGGCACCTAATCCTGAAATATCGCAGTGGTCTACATCGGTACATCCGAACTGAGATGGACTTCCTCGACATCTCTTCACTTGGATCCGCCTATCGGTATGCTATCAAAATCACGGAGAAATTTTGACAAAAGAGCAAGCGAGACTCTGAACCTGCAAATCCACCACAGAAGCAAGGCAAGGGAAACCCTGGCCCGTAGAACACGCAAAAGAAAATGACAACCAGTCCCCGCCACAAGCAAAGAAGGGAGATCGAAAGACAAAGAAGGATGCTGGTAAGTGGTGCGAATTTCATAAAAGCCCTTGGCACAACATTGTTGAATGTCGCTCAAAGTAGTCATTAGTGGCTGAGATCAAATCTTCAGAATCAGATCCTGATTCTGATTCTGAATGCAATGCCACAGCCGCAGACAATGGGAGGCAGATCATTGATGCAGACCCCACTGCCACGGTTGCTACCGCACAGATTCAACTAGAGGATCCTAAAGAGTCAGAGGTAGAGGAGAGCCTATTCCACTCGCAGATGTGGGTGAAGGGGATGCCTCTACATTTTGTTGTTGACAACGGTAGCCAAAAGAACCTGATCTCAGAAGAAGTCATCAAGAGATTACAGCTTTGGACAACACCACACCCGCAACCTTACATTATCGGTTGGCTAAGACAAGGACGAGGTATCTACATTACTCAACAATGCCTCCTACCATATGGCATCAAGCCTTTCCAAGATGAGGTACTGTGTGATGTGGCCCCACTTACAGTCTGTGATGTTCTTTTAGGAAAACCATATATGTGGAAGCGTCATGTTGTATATGAGTCACGGCCTCGCAGTGTCATTGTTACTTTAGGAGGAAAACTCTATCGAATACCAGAGACCGTTGCACCTAACAAAGTCTCGCAAGGTAGGAAGATAAGCTCCCACACCAGAAAATTATTCCTTTTCATAATTGCGTCTCAAGGAGAACATAAGATCACAGAGACCTCCACACCCTCTGCATAGGGTGTCTCTGCTCATTAGACACAAGAAGAAGACAAAGCCATTTTTTCCTCATCTATTCGAGTACCTATACGATGCAAGGCCACGCATTCAAGGTGCTCATCCAGAAGCAAATCATCTATACAACAATTATCCTTCTCGAGATGTCAAAGAAAGGAAGCCTCTTCACTTCAGCAATTGTCGCACCAAGAAATCAAATCAACACACAATTCAAGATATGATATGGGATTCGACGCAATGGAGACCATTGCTTCCTAAGGAGGGAGGATTGATCCAGATGGATATCGGTGGCCACCCACCTATTCCACTGGCTCAAAACAATTGTCCATTGTGGCAGTTTCCCAGTTATTTTTCTGCAATTTTTCGAGTCCTAAACTTTCGGGGCGATTTTGAGGCCCTAAACAACATTTTTTGGAGATTCGGGGCCAAATGGTTTCCATTGCCATGAAATTATTTGACCAAAAGTTGTAAATCTTAGACAGACCTTTCCAACGAGCTATCGAACACCCAAATCGGAGATCGTATGCAAAAGTTATGACCCCAAAAAGTTGACTGTTCAACTTACCACCTTGGGGCCGTAAACTTTATGACGGTTCATCTTCTAGGGTTACGTTTTGAACTTTTGGGGTTCTCACCACATTCTTATTATAAATAGGCCCCTTTGGCCTCATTTTGTATTTAGCTTGGCATGAATGAGCGTAGCAGCCACATCTCTTCTCAGAGATAGCTACCACCATTCTAGCAATTGTATTATAGCTTGTTCTATTTTCGCCATTTAATAGAATATGTGTTTAATGTATCTTTATTATCTTTGCAAAATGTCTGTTATTATGATTCTGTATATGTTCTTTCATTTCGTTCACACATAAATCCGAATTAGTGGTATCAGAGCAATCTGCTCTTTGATTATTTCCAGGCACATGTCCCCGACGAGGTCCGAGTACAGAGAGTTTGGTCTCGAACTAGTTTCACTTGATCATTCTCGCCGTCCCAAATGACCTCCCATGGTGGAAGAAAAGAGAGACAACGGAGCAGGAGATCTTATCAAGTCGCTGCTCGAGGAAGCCCTCGACCGACAGAGGAACGAGATGATGGATAGTTTCACCCAAATCCTTCGGTGAATGCCGCCAACGGCAAGTGCATCTTCAACAAGCAGCCGGTTCGGGGATGCAACTCCCTTTAAGGTACAAGTTAACTTTGATATTCCTTTATTTGAAGGCAACATTGATGCAGATGCCCTGGATAATTGGTTGAATGTTCTAGAAGGGTATTTCTCTGTTCACAATTTTTCCGACAGAGAAAAGATCACCTTTTNCAATTTTTTCGACAGAGAAAAGATCACCTTTGCGCTCCTTAAGGTAGTCCCCCATGTCCAAAATTGGTGGGGTACTTATTGTGAGCAAAACTCATCAGACGATTCTAGAATGTTTGAAACAAATCCCACTTGGGCATCTTTCATAGATGCCGTCAGGGAACAGTATTACCCTGTGGAAAACTATGATGACCAGTACACAAAATGGACCATTCTACGTCAAGAAAGGGACCAGACGATGTCGAAGTACACCAATAAATTTCATACCCTATGGATAAAGCTAAGTATCAAAGACTCCGAGTGGCACCTAATCTTGAAATATCACAGTGGTCTACATCGGTACATCCGAACTGAGATGGACTTCCTCGACATCTCTTCACTTGGATCCTCCTATCGGTACGCTATCAAAATCATGGAGAAATTTCGACAAAAGAACAAGCGAGACTCTAGACCTGCGAATCCACCGCAGAAGCAAGGCAAGGGAAACCCTGGCCCGCAGAACACCGCAAAAGAAAACGACAACCAGTCCCTGCCACAAGCAAAGAAGGGAGATCGAAAGACAAAGAAGGACAATGGTAAGTGGTGCGAATTTCATAAAAGCCCTTGGCACAAAACTGATGAATGTCGCTCAAAGCAGTCATTAGTGGCTAAGATCAAATCTTCATAATCAGATCTTGATTCTGATTCCAAACCCAGTGCCGCAGCCGCAGACAATGGGAGGCAGATCATTGATGCAGATCCCACTGCCACGGTTGCTACCGCACAGATTCAAATAGAGGATCCTAAATAGTCAGAGGTAGAGGAGCGCCTATACCACTCACAGATGTGGGTGAAGGGGATGCCTCTACATTTTGTTGTTGACAATGACAGCCAAAAGAACCTGATCTCAGCAGAAGTCGTCAAGAGATTGGAGCTTCCGACAACACCACACCTGCAACCTTACAACATCGGTTGGCTAAGCCAAGGACGAGGTATCTGCATTACTCAACAATTCCTCCTACCATATGGCATCAAGCCTTTCCAAGACGAGGTACTGTGTGATGTGGCCCCACTTGAAGTCTGTGATGTTCTTTTAGGACAACCATATATGTGGAAGCGTCATGATGTATATGAGTCACGGCCTCGTAGTGTCATTGTTACTTTGGGAGGAAAACTCTATTGAATACCAGAGACCGTTGCACCTAACAAAGTCTCACAAGGTAGGAATATAAGCTCCCACACCAGAAAATTATTCCTTTTCACAATTGCGTCTGAAGGAGAACATAAGATCACAGAGACCTTCACAGCCTCTGCACAGGGTGTCTCTGCTCATCAGACACAAGAAGAAGACAGAGCCATTATTTCCTCATCTATCAAAGTACCTCTACGATGCAAGGCCACACATTCAAGGTGCTCATCCAGAAGCAAATCATCTATACAACAATTACAGCCTTCTCGGGATGTCAAAGAAAGGAAGCCTCTTCACTTTAGCAAATGTCGCACTAGGAGATCAACTCAACACACAGTTCAAGATATGATATGGGATTTGACGCAATGGAGACCATTTCTTCGTAAGGAAGGAGGATTGATCCAGATGGAGATCGGTGGCCACCCACCTATTCCACTGGCTCAAAACAATTGTCCATTATGGCAATTTCCTAGTTATTTTTATGCAATTTTTCGAGTCCTAAACTTTCGGGGCCATTTTGAGGCCCTAAATGAAATTTTTTTTAGATTCAGGACCAAATTGTTTCCATCAACATGTATTTGTATAACCAAAAGTTGTAGATCTTAGACAGACCTTTCCAACGAGCTATCGAACGCCCAAATCGGAGATCATATGCAAAAGTTATGACCCCGGGAAGTTGACTGTTCAACTTACCACCTTGGGGCCGCAAACTTTATGACGGTTCATCTTCTGGGGTTACGTTTTGGAATTTTGGGGTTCTCACCTCATTCTTATTATAAATAGGCCCCTTTGGCCTCATTTTGTATTCAGCTTGGCACAAATGAGCGTAGCAGCCACATCTCTTCTCAGAGATAGCTACCACCATTCTAGCAATTGTATTACAGTCTGTTCTATTTCCGCCATTTAATAAAATATGTGTTTACTGTATCTTTATTATATTTGCAAACTGTCTATTATTATGATTTTGTATATGTTCTTTCATTTCGTTCATGCATAAATCTGGATCAGTGGTATCAGAGCAATCTGCTCTTTGATTGTTTCTCGGCGCATGTCCCCGACGAGGTCCGAGTACAGAGAGTTTGGTCTCGAACTAGTTTCAATTGATCATTCTCGCCATCCCAAACAACCTCCCATGGTGGAATAAAAGAGAGACGACAGAGCAGGAGATCCTATCAAGTCGCTGCTCGAGGAAGCCCTCGACCGATAGAGGAACGAGATGATGGATAGTTTCGCCCAAATCCTTCGGCGAATGGCAGCAAAGGTAAGTGCATCTTCAACAAGCAGCCGGTTCGGGGATGCAACTCCCTTCAAGGTACAAGTTAAATTTTATATTCCTTTATTCGAGGGCAACATTGATGCAGATGCCCTGGTTAATTGGTTGAATGTTCTAGAAGGGTATTTTTCTGTCAACAATTTTTTCGACAGGGAAAAGATCACCTTTGCACTCCTTAAGTTAGTCCCCCATGTCCAAAATTGGTGGGGTACTTATTGTGAGCAAAACTCATCAGACGAGTCTGAAATGTTTGAAACAAATCCCACTTGGGCCTCTTTCATAGATTCCGTCAGGGAACAGTATTACCCTATGGGAAACTATGATGACCAGTACACAAAATGGACCATTCTGCGTCAAGAAAGGGACCAGACGATTTCATGGTACACCAAAAAATTTCATACCCTGCGGACAAAGCTGAGTATCAAAGAATCCGAGCGGCACCTAATCCTGAAATATCGTAGTGGTCTACATCGATACATCTGAACTGAGATGGACTTCCTCAACATCTCTTCACCTGGATCCGCCTATCGTTATGCCGTTAAAATTGTAGAGAAATTTTGACAAAAGAAAAAGCAAGACTCTAGACTTGCGAATCCACCGCAGAAGCAAGGCAAGGGAAACCCTGGCCCGTAGAACACCACAAAAGAAAACGACAACCAGTCCCTACTACAAGCAAAGAAGGGAGATCGAAATACAAAGAAGGACACTGGTAAGTGGTGCGAATTTCATAAAAGCCCTTGGCACAACACTGATTAATGTCGCTCAAAGCAGTCATTAGTGGTTGAGATCAAATCTTCAGAATCAGATCCTGATTCTGATTCCGAACCCAATGCCATAGCCGTAGACAATGGGAGGAAAATCATTGATGCAAACCCCACTTCCACGGTTGCTACCGAACAGATTCAACTAGAGGATCCTGAAGAGTCAGAGGCAAAGGAGTGCCTATTCCACTCGCAGATGTGGGTGAAGGGGATGCCTCTACATTTTATTGTTTACAACGACAGCCAAAAGAACCTGATCTCAACAGAAGTCGTCAAGAGATTGGATCTTTCGACAACACCACACCCGCAACCTTACAGCATCAGTTGGCTAAGCCAAGGGTGAGGTATCTGCATTACTCAACAATGCCTCCTACCATATGGCATCAAGCCTTTTCAAGACGAGGTACTGTATGATGTGGCCCCACTTGAAGCCTGTGATGTTCTTTTAGGACAACCATATATGTGGAAGCGTCATGCTGTATATGAGTCACAGCCTCGCAGTGTCATTATTACTTTGGGAGGAAAACTCTATCAAATACCAGAGACCGTTGCACCTAAAAAAGCCTCACAAGGTAGGAAGATAAGCTACCACACCAGAAAATTATTCCTTTTCACAATTGCATCTGAAGGAGAACATAAGATCACAGAAACCTCCACACCCTCTGCACAGGGTGTCTCTACTCATCAGACACAAAAAGAAGACAGAGCCATTGTTTCCTCATCTATCCGAGTACCTCTGCGATGCAAGGCCACGCATTCAAGGTGCTCATCCAGAAGAAAATCATCTATACAACAATTACAGCCTTCTCGAGATGTCAAAGAAAGGAAGCCTCTTCACTTCAGCAAATGTCGCACCAGGAGATCAACTCAACACACAGTTTGAGATATGATATGGGATTCGATGCAATGGATACCATTTCTTCCTAAGGAGGGAGGATTGATCCAGATGGACATCAGTGGCCACCCACCTATTCCACTGGCTCAAAACAATTGTCCATTGTGGTAATTTCCTAGTTATTTTTCTGCAATTTTTCGAGTCCTAAACTTTCGGGGCCATTTTGAGGCCCTAAACGACGTTTTTTGGATATTCAGGGCCAAATTGCCACCATTGGCATGCATTTTGTCAACCAAAAGTTGTAAATCTTAGACAGACCTTTCCAACGAGCTATCGAACGCCCAAATCGGAGATCGTATCCAAAAGTTATGACCCCGGGAAGTTGACTATTCAACTTACCACCTTGGGGCCGCAAACTTTATGACGATTCATATTCTAGTGTTATGTTTTGGACTTTTGGGGTTCTCACCTCATTCTTATTATAAATAGGCCCCTTTGGCCTCATTTTGTATTCATCTTGGCACGAATGAGCGTAGCACCCACATTTCTTCTCAGAGAGAGCTACCACCATTCTAGCAATTGTATTATAGTGTGTTCTATTTCCGCCATTTAATAGAATATGTGTTTACTGTATATTTATTATCTTTGCAAAATGTCTGTTATTATGATTCTGTATATGTTCTTTCATTTCGTTCATGCATAAATCTGGATCATTTTTTGTGTAGTCGGTTGCTCAACTATTGCATAATCCTTGGTCTTGGCCTTACGTCAAATCATGGATTGAAGGGCTATATTGCATTTGCATGATTTAATTTTGTTGTAGTTATCTTATGAGTTTGGTTGAATGGTCATAGTGAAGGTTGTTTGCTCCACCTATTTCAATGAATGAACATTTGTGTGTTTACACATATGCTACACCATTATCCAAGTCTACGTAGATGGATCCATATTTATGATGTAACAAATTGGATTGTTGATCATGAAGTGTTGGATGATACTTCATAGTGTTTTTAAATAAAATTAATTGATAATGCTTTTAAAAAGTGCATAATTTTATCCTACTCTGCTAATTATTATACCTGGATAAATTGTGTAGTTCAATTTACAAATAAAGACATACTTGTAGAAATGGTGTAGCTGAATTTACAAATAAAGATGCAATCCAACTTTGCAAGAAAAAATTTATTGATCATCATAAAAATTGGCACATTGAACTTCTCAATTCTTTATGGGTAGTTAGAGTCACAACTAATGTTTCCATAAGTTCTTCTTCATTCTTTCTTCTTTATGGTAGGGAATCCATTCTCCATTTAGATAATTTATTTCCTTATTTGGAATCACAGGGATATAATTCTATCACTACTCAATATTCAATTGATATCTTTTTATAATTTGAAAGGGAGAAAAACAAATCCAAATAGAAATTTGTTGCAAGCCATCAAATTTTTAAACAATGGTTTGGAAAGAATTCATCTGGGATAATTATTTCTAGGTGAAGGATTTAGTCCTAAAATGGGATAAGCTAAATAATCCTAAAGGAAAGCATACCAACTTTCAACAACTTTAGTTGGTGTTATAACATAAGTGAGCACTTCCTTATCTTTGATTACAACATCCCAAGATAACACTTAATTTTACAAGATTGATCACAAACATGAACATATTAGAGTGGAAGAGCCCATAAGCTGACCCTAGTAGATGGTGTAAAAACTTTTGAAGAATTCATGGCCCATTTTCCATTAAAATAAACAAGTTTCAAGCAAAAAGAGACCCCACGTACATTTGTCATGATAAGGCACATACCATGCATGTTTCCCTTGAAAAAGGCACGTGGACCTACAAAATTAGGTAAAAGAATATAAAATAAAAATAAAAAGTGGAAGATTATTACAATTTTTGAATTAGTTGGTCTCATTTGCAACCTACAAAACTAATTGGAAACCATCACAACTATCCCAAACATGCAATATAAAAAGGGATTAGATGAACCGACTAGGGGAGAAGACCCATCTCATTGTTATGTTGGAGAAATATTTCCACTGTATTGAATCCATTGATCTCCTTGCCTCTAAGTACCTGTTTCATTAGTGTTAAGGTCATTGTCTTTATATTACTTGTACCGTATGCACAATTGGATATTTGCATACGGTACAAGTAATATTTGGAATATTTGGAAGTGGGAAATATGTGATTCATGAGTAGAGGAACCTAGTTGTTGGATTTGAAAGTTACCTCAACACAAGTAAGGTAACTAGTTGTATTACTTTGTTGTATTTAATAGAAATTTTCTATATTTCCCTTTCCCACGTATAGTTGTAATGTATTAAATATTTGCTTGTTTGAAACTTATTTATACTTTTCAAGAATATTACTAAGGCTAGTAAATATTGGATGTATGTTCTAGACTTTCATTAAGGTCATAAGGTTTTTTTGAGGAGAGTATCTCTTGTATCTTGGAGGTATCAGGTTGTTGTAGTGGAGCAGGTGGAAGGTGCAAAGAAGGAGCAATGAGTAGAAAAAATTCTTAAAAGCTTCCTCCTCTACCTTCATCTCTTTCACTTTCCTATTTTTGATTGTATTTGCTTAAGAATAGTGAAAACATATTTCCTTGGGTATGATATTCCTATTTAGGAACCCCTTAGATCAAATCTCTTCTATCCCAGTATTTTGGTAAACTTCCTTAGTCATTATGAAGTTTTTTCCCACAACAAAACTAGTGACACCACTAGGTAAAAACTTCTCTCTCTGGACTTGGTAGGTTTATTTTCATATCCTTACCTTAGTCTCACTCAATAGAACCCACTAAAATCAAGTTATTGTTTTACTTTTTCACCTTTGGGAACCTTAAAAGAATTCCAAAGTCCCTCTAGAAGACACAAAAGTGTGGTACCTAATACCCATGCATTATGTCCTCGTAGAAAGGGAATGTCCATGTACTCTACCCTCATAATGTTGAATTTGTGAACCATCGATCTACAGTCCAAAATGAAAGCAATTGTGAAGCAGGATTATGTAGTGGAATATGAAGAACAATGTACACTAAACAAGACAAATTTGAGACAAATATGATAAGAATTGATAAGTTAATTACAACATTAATATTCAAGCATTCAATGAACAATACAATGATTATACAATAAATAGAATTCGAATGTCATGGATAGGATTCGAATCTACCATCTCAAGATGACTGAATAGATAACTAGGAGTGTCTAAATCACTGTTGAAGCTCACTAGTCTAACTCGAGATGTATAAATCAGTTCTCAATTAGTTAACGGGTGAGGTAGGTGGAAAAATTCATCACTCCCCATGTAGGCATGCAAAACTAGCACTATTCTAACTAAGAGTGATATAATTGATTGTAATTGGAGGTTGACTCAGCATAACTTCCTATCTACCACAACCAACTAATGGAGTCTGCTGGTGGCACTCGGAGTGGCTCCTAGAATGTAGGGATTGGAACTGGTGGCACCAGTGGCACCAATGGAACCAGTGGCACTAGTGGCACCAAACTCTAGTAAATGACTCCTAAGTTAATAAATATGATCAATTAGACTATATCTGGTCAAGGGAGGATTAAATAATCCTAACTTGGACAACTTGGAACCTGGAAACCAAGCCAAAAGTCACCCATACAATCTAAAAGAAATTAATTTTTTTTAATAAAATAAAGGAATGGGGAAAACCTTATGGGAAACCAAGCTATTATTAAGAGGAAATTTTCCTCTTTGGGTAAAAAATTGTAAAATTTTGCTGCAATTTGTAGCACTTTGGGGGAGCCATGCAGAATTATGGTTCTTCTGTGCATCAACATCCTAGGATTGTGCATGTGAACCTTTCCATCTTCTTCCAATCTGTTGAATGTTTATTTTGTCTCTTCTTTCTGGAGGAGGAATGGAATGACCCATTTTGTTCTTCACTAGGCCAAAATGTGGATCATTCACTGTCATCAAGTAGCATCTTCCTAGAATTTTGTTGAACAACTTTGCAGGTAGCGAAGTTGTGTGAGAGAGTGCAACATATTCATTCTAATACTGAGACTTCATTTTTCTTCTATAATCTAGATCCCCAGCATCATTCCCAATTGCTTCAGTGAGCTTTTCAACCCATTAAGGCTTCTGATTTGGAATAGGAGTTGGATATGGATCGTCTTGAGGTACAATATCAAAATCAAGACCATGCTGATCTTGTTCGTTATCTTTTGAAACTGAAATCTTAGACAACATATCATTATCTGCAAATGGAGATGAAAGAGAGTTTATACCTCCCTTTTCAAATGGTTTTTGAGATTGTGCAGGAGATGAGTATGGCATAAAGTGTGACAATTCATATGCCTTGGAGGAATGGTTTCCAACACCCTTCGCTATAACTCCCCAATTGAGATATCCATTGAGTCAGGACCAAATACAACTTTCTTTGGTGAGCTAGTATGCATCATCTGATAAACATATAAAAAAATTGTTGAAAGAAAGGGAACATAAAGTACATTCTTGAACTATCCATGATCTATTTTAATAGAACATCTACCTGTTGTTGGGATCTATGAGTTATCCCCCATATGAATTCTAGGTCCTCCTCAAAGATTCAAAGTGGTGAAGGATTCCCTTGAGGCAATAATGTGGTCGGGATGCTCCAGAATCTATCAAATAAGCCTTCGACTAAGTGAGGCTTTCCTTCACGACATGGAACCTCTCATGATCTTTTGTCGGTTGTCCAACATCAGACTTCTTTACACCTTGTGGAATGGAAATATTGTTCCATTGAAGGAGTGTTGGAATATGGTCGATGGTCTTCTTCATGCACTGGCTCTCTGGATAAAATCCTTTCATACAGTAGAGACATCTAGTCTTCTCAAATTTCCTGTTTTTCTTGGAACTCGAGGCTCAATTGGAAGATTCTCGATTCTCCTTTGGCTTTGAATCAGTGTTTTTGGTCTCCTTCACTTTGTTCTTCCCTATTTCTTACGCATTGTTTGAGTCTTTCACTAAGATTGCTTGATTCATGGAGGTCTGAATTACTCCAATTTAAACCAATTTATCTTTCTCTTGTATTAAGTACTCAAATAAATCATCTAGAGAAGGAATCTTCCAATTAGAGATGTAAGATCTTCTAGAATGGAAGGTAGATACAAAGACAGAGTAATTTGACCCAAGCCTGCTCAGCACTAATAGCACAAGCTAATCATATTTCCTCTATAATCCACATTGTTTTCATTGCAGTACTAGTGACTTGTATTTTGTAAAGAATTGTTGAATAGATTCGAAACTGCTAGGATGTAGAGAAATGATATCATTCTCTAAATATTCCCTCGAATCTTATCTTGTTTTCCAAACAAATATTCAATAGTACCCCAAGATTCCTTCGGAGTCCTTAGTCCCTTAAGGTGGAACAAAAGATCTCGGGAGATATGAATGCACATGAAGTCGAAGGCGTCATCAAGCTGATTCAAAAAAAAAAATCTTCTTAACATACTGTTGGGGCTTAGTTTCTCTTCCCATATTCATCCTATACTTGCCAATCTTACGTAAGGACACCTGCATATATTCCCTCCAATCTGTGTAGTTGAAGGGTGTATCACTAGTACAAAATGAGGAATTAGCTACTAGGTGACTAAAAATTCTAGTCACCACAGGTTTTCCAAGTGATTTACTACTAAATATGAGCAATTTTTATTGACCCAACTATAAACGACTAAAATTAACGACTAATTTAGTCACGACATAAAAAATGACTAGCTAGAAGAATATGAATTAGTAATTTATGTTAGTCATTTTTAATTGTGTCATGGAAAATTGCAAATTTGGCAATGAAGTGTAATTTTTGTAAAGTTGTCTACCTTCTATTAGTAATATTAGTGCCATGCACCTCGATCTTCAGAGATTCAACAAAGCAATTGCATGAACTTTTAGCCTTATGGGGGCTTTTATGGTTCGCAAAATTTTTTTTACATAAATAGAGATTCCATAATTTTTTCATTTACACCTTGGAAAAAACACAATTTAACAACCTATTTTGACAAATATATAAGATATATTTTTATGTATAAATTCGTTTCCATTTTTCTTGTTTAACCCATGCTTTAGGTTGTTTCTTTTTTAAGCTTTAGATTGAATTGTAATATGTTGTTTCCTTTTAAAACTTTTGTACACTTTGGATTGAATAGGGAATGGAGAGAACCAACAAATGGAGAGAACCAACAATGGCAGGCGGGCAATCAGAATCACAATCTTTTCATTTCAGCATTTATGGCATTTCTGGTTCTACAATTTCCTCTCCTCTTTCCATGGCCATGGAATTTCCGCTTGCTGGTCTGTCTTCTCGTTTCGTGCTTTCAAGATGGATCGCATCTTCTCGTTTGGTGTGTTGTGTCTTTCTTGAATCTGGATGTCAGTGTTTGAGTCTTGAGAGTAGGCATCTCTACCCGCGTCTATTTGTGATAGAGAACGGTGGTCGCCTCAAGGGAAAATGGATTAGGGGGTTCGATAGGATTCTTTCTATGATATTTATTTATGGTTGTACGTCCGTTTTCTCCCCATTTGTCTTTTTTTTTTCATTTTTGATGCTATGTTTGGAGGGAGCAAGGAAAATGAACAAGCATTGTATGTAGAGACCCTTAGTATTATTAATTTCTTTTGCACACTTTGGGATTAATTTTGTATTATTATGTCATGTACTTATTATGCTTTACGTTTAATGGAAGTGTGACCCAATTTTTGTTGAACTAGTGGAGTTATTTTATAATATTTTTATAATATTTTTTAATATATTTAAAAATAGTATTTTAATTTTATTTTTTTAAATATATATAGCCATATTTATATATTTATATTAAGTATTCTATAAAAGTTTATTAAATATAAGAAATATTTTTTTAGTATAAATTGTCGGGAGATCAAGTCTCACTAAAGGTACTTTAAATTATCAAAATATTAATAACATAAAAATTTTGGTTAAATTTTTTCTAAGTTTTTTTAACATAAAAATAATTTGTTACAATAAACAAAGTAATTTCTTAAGATCCCATAAATTAAAGTTGATCCCCCTCTCTCTATCTCTCTATAAAATAAATAAAATAATTTACAAATTCTTTTATATTTATACATTCCAACTGAAGAAAAATTTAAACTAATACATATTTTGGTTTCCAACCCCCCCCAAAAAAATGAAATTATGGATAAACCT